>JAEQML010063218.1:0-23373 GCA_016904865.1 Pissodes strobi | reverse complement strand
TTTTTATGCGGTACCTTTGAAGTTACTTTAATTTGCTATAGGTTAGCTGTAGGGTACACCCGTACGTCACATAAGTGCTTTAGATTACCTACCTAAATTAATTTATTATCGTCGGTTAACTTCCTCTAAGTTTCCCTCCTTTTGAAGGAGAGGGGGAGTTGTAACAGTTCGATTTTGCCAATTTTAAAATTTCATTTATATGCCGCATTTAGGGAAAAATTATGCTGTATTTTGCACTCATCGGTTTATTAATTCTGAATTTAATAATTCGCTTGAAATTGCCTCTTTTCTCAATGTAAAATTAACTATATTTTAAGTATAGGTTAGCTATATTTGTATTCTTAATCCGTTGTGACTATTTATTTTAGTTAATAAGCGATGTATGTATATTATTATTAAAATAACTTGGCTTGATTTGCATTATATTATCGTAAACAGCCAGCTAGTCGATTTATATTTCTAAAGAATTCTGTTAGCCTGCAAAAAAAACGCTGCGTTTGACTTGTTGATCCGTGTTTTGGTAGTCGTTTTTGTGACCTTCGCCACGGGATAATAGGGATGGGCTACCTATCGCGCGCTTTTCATTCTCGATTTAGATTTTTGAAGGTTTATTATTCCTGTTAGAGCATTTCCTAGCCTTTCTGGAAGAATGTAATTTTATCTCACTATTCGTCGCTTCCGCCGTCATTTATCATCACAATAAGCGAGAATTAAGGCGTTTATTTTCTTGAATTATTCCTTGTATCGAATCACTCGTCAAGTTTTCAGCCCATTACTACTTGTGTATTTAATTTCGAGGCAAATTGACGGAAGACGGAACGTTGGAGAAGCTTTTTCTAGTTTGCTCGCCTGGGGAACATTTGCCAGAAGGGCGAGAAACTGCACGTTTTAAGTATTGTGATATAATACAACCCTTTTGATAAGGGATTTATCGTGTTGTTTCTGTTTGTGTTTTAACACGACCGATTTTTCGTGCTCTACAAGCTGTACTAGCGGCTTCCACGTTCGTCCCATAAGACCGAGACCGTCGAATCTCTTCTAATACACCCTCAAGTCCGAGTCTGAGGGTTCTTCTGCTGGGCCGGAAGTTTACTTGATGAACCAATTTCTTCTGCTAGGCCAGAGGTTTAATTAAATGACTGCAACTTTGTTCTGAAAGGCCGGAAGCAGGTCCACAACTTTTTTTTCCCTGGAAGGCTGACGAAGGGCCTTAACATGTGGTTCCCGCACTAGAGGCCATCGACAGAGTTCGACGACGGGATTTGGGTATAAGTTTTGCGTCTTATGTTTACTCTTCGTTTGCTTTTATTGATATAAATCAAACATTGAATTGAGGTAGCTCATTGATTTTAATTAATTTAATTTACATTTATTCACTGGTTTATCGGACCAGTTAATCTAATTGCTTTGAGTTGTTTTCTCATTTTAAAAGTTAAGCGCTGGCTGGATAACTTCATTCTTTTCATTAATTAGTCGGCAGATATAACCGCTCTGAATTTTATCTTTTTATCATATGAATCAAGCTAACCATAGTTTTAATCTGATCTGGTGCTTTTATTAACTTCTCAAGTTTTTTTTTTTTGATCTAATCATTGTGTCCGCTCATTGCGGCATATTATCACCATCAGTGCAGCTATTAGCGCACGCATACCTAGTTGTAAGAAGCTTAGTCTGCGTCAAGTGATCACTTTGATAGGTAGTGTTTAGTGCATTTAGTGATAAGGCATATAGAACCGAGGTTTTCCAACTGAATTGGTCTCTGTACGTACAATCTTCATATTGTACTCTGTTTATTTTATTAATTACTTTAAGTCATTTAACATTCTTTTGTCTACTTAACCACATTTTACTATAACCATTTTCTCCAGATAGATTGTTGCTGTGTTTGCAAAAAAAAGGGATTTAGTAGCAAATATAGTGTCCATTAAATTTTTAGATTGTGTTTTCTTGATCGATTAAGTTGGTTGATTATAGTGCCATAATTATTCTCACTTTCTTGAAAGTTTGAAATTAATTACTAAGAACCGGTTAATTTTATGAGCGAATCTAGCCACTCGGTACAACACCTGCCGAGCTTTTTCCGTTTAGCTAGCTAAACGCGAACCTCCGGTGGTGGCGCTCAAACGACCCCACGACAGGGGCCGGGCTTTGTAACGCGACTATCCGGGGCTAGGTTCATTTTTTTTAAATTAATTGGGGAAAAAAATCTTTGTGGTTTATTCAGAAAAAAAAAACGTGTTGCAACATCACGACACGCCCGGCCCCTCGTACGCGAGTTATCCAGTGAAAACAAACAACAGAGGAACAATACAAATTCCCAGATAACATAAACACATTTTTTTTGTTCAGAACTATCTGTGTACTTCGACCAACGAGTTTGGAAGTTCGGAGATTGCAGCTGTACTTTTGGGTGCCAGGTTCGACGAGTTTTTTGTTATTTGTTTTTCGCCGGAATGACTTCATAGGTTGGTTCGCGCTGCATGAATCAATGCATTTTTAAAGCTAGCCAAGGGATGAGGAGCTTTTGGCACATTATGTGATTGCTGTAAGAATCCGTACTGTAAGAAATGTGCAGAACTCACAATCACAGAAGCGCATGCTATTGCACTCTCACAGAGAAATGATATTTTTTGCTGCCAAGAGCGCAAAAAGTACCTATAGTTCAAGCCGGAAATAATAGTCAGTGACTCATTTTTAGCTTTAAGGCGCGCCTCGAGGGGTAAGGGAAGAGAGAAGGAAATTCCAGTGGCGGATACAATTGCTTTTTAAATTAATATGTTATAATAACTATATAATGGAATAGTAATAAGTAGACTTAGACAAATATCCACTTAAAAAAATTAAGTTTATGCACATAAATATGCATGATTTTAGTCTAAAATATGCAAAAATACGTATATTCAAAATTATTCCTAAGTCTAGTAATAAGGAACAAAATTGTACTACAAACAAATAGTACTATGTATTCATTAAAGCTAGGCAAAAAAGAGTCATGGATGATAAGGGGTTTTTCTTATCATAAAATACCATATTGAAAGTTGCATCGAAAGTTTACATCAAAAATCAATAAAATTTTAAGTTTACTACTCGTTATCGGAGGTTTGATCAGAATTTGATTCAGAATCATTACTATCACTACTTTCGGAACCAATATTGATAATAAGAGCTTCAACTATAACTTCAACCGTAGTATCCAAATCCCACATTTTTTGTTGAATTGAAAATGATGAGGGGCAAAAATGCAATTGCAAAATGTGATTTGCGTTGAAATTCATTTCGTTTCCAAAAACAGAGTTTAAAAAAAGTGAAAATACAAACACACGAGTGTTTATAATATAGGTATATAATTGGCGGTCCGGCGTGAAAAAGGGTATATGTCTAAAATTGTGCAAAATGAGTTAAGTATGACACCAGTTAGAAAATAACGTGTTTTATTAGTGGGAAAAACGACACAAGTCTCCTTATATACGTGTTGTCATAAAACACATGTGAAATTGGGTATATATCATAATTTTCAACTATTTTTTGTGAGTAGGGGTATAAGTATACTTATTCAGAATAAGTTTAATTTTTTTCAGATATGCCTTTGCGAAAAACGGTATAATGACACATATACCTATTTTCACTATAAACTTAGAACATTTTTTCAATAGTCTGTAGCGTAAAGTGTTATATCTAGACTTATATCCTTTTTCACAAAAAAAAATATATTGAAATTAATTCAGACCCAAATATTTAAATGAACTTATATCGTTTCTCACAATTAAAACTGTTAAAATCTAGCGTACTTCTTTATTAAAAATGTGATATACTTATCCCCAGATTTATCTCTGCTTATCCCTATTTTCCCGTCGATATCTTCCTAGACAACCACATGTTCGCGGCAGTTAAGCATGATAAGAGTGTCGTCCTGTGTTTCTCCTGTGTGTTTGTCTAAATTAACTACATTCACTTTTTTATATCTTTGGTATATTGGTTATATTGGGGGTATAATGTTTTAAAAAAGAACCCTACTTATTTTAAAGAAAGCAAGAAATCTTACGCAAGGTAAGGATAACTACTATTCAATTATATTAAATTTTAAATGTAATAAGAGCGAGAAAAATAATTTATACAGGGAACTAAATCGATCTACATATTTATGGAAAACTATACATAGGAAAATTTTAAGAAAATTTTACAGTACACTAATGACGAGGGGGACAATCCGAACGTTTTTTTAAAAAACGAACGATATATGAAATTAATATCAGCGTTGTTTCGTTTTGATTGGCCCACCCTGTATTTTACAATAATATTACTGCGTGTTACTGGGATTATTATAGATCACACTATAAGCTCAACTTTTCCCCATCGTTTTTTCAGATAAAATATTCTTAATATACTGCCTGACAAAAAAAAGTTAAGCAGTTATAATATAGGGATTCACCATTATAGGTGTTTCCTAGAGACTGGGTGCAACTTATCCTACCGTGTGGTAAGAAGCAAAAGTTTATTGTAGAAGAAATGAAACGTGAAGATTTTTTCGAATTTTCGTAACTTTTTAAACAATACTTTCAAAACAAGAAAGTTTACGAAAATTGAGAAAAGGTAATATGTAAGGAGATAAAGTGGTTTAGATATTCCCAAAATATCGGAATTATAGAATACAAAACCACACTGGATACTGAAGAAGACTTCAAAATTCTATATTACGAAAAAAAAAAATGGCATCCCTGAAGCCATATCAGTGCCATTGTCTTACCGTTGTTTATTCAAACAACGGTCTTACCAAGGTACTGTAGCCATATCTGTTGAAAAAAAGAAGAACCTATTTGAGTTATTGCCCTATATAGATAACACATTCCACAACTTTTATAATTCTTTGCCCGTAAAGAAAGGAGTTCTGGATACTATTACTGAAGATAGTGATGAAGAAGACATGTAAAAAGAGGAAAAAAAGACGTGTTTAAGTTTTTTTAAGTTATTATTTTTGTGTAAAAGGATATATGTTTATTTTTTTTTTAAATAAAAGTGTAAAAAGGTATAAGTCAAGACTTTTTCTGTTAATATTAGGGTAATCTGTTTTTTAAGTTCATCCAATGATATTAAAGGTAATTTGAAGTATTTCACCACAAAAAAATATTGTTTACCCTAAAAAACAACCAAAAGCAAGAGAATGAAAGTTAAACGGCATTATCTCAAAACTTACGTATTGAACATATACCTTTTTCCCCGCCGGACCGCCAATTAAAGAAATGCATTTTTAGCCATAATATTAAACATTATCATAATTAAAACAAACAAAAAATAAAAAAAATTAAGCGAGTCTGCTAGTACTCGAGACTAATGTGTAGGTAAACATATCCTATAACGACATCGGTTGTAAAAAAAATGACAGCAGCAAGTTATGTTCCCAAGCGGTAACGCATCCAAGTACTAATCACGCCCGACGTTGCTTAACTTCAGTGATCGGACGAGAACTAGCATTTTCAACGTGCTATGGCTCTTACCTGTACATTTTAGCATGTTCATAGAATAAAAACAAAAACATTCGCATTTATTATATTAGTTAGGATTCTTTAATAATACGAACTGGCAGCTTCGGAGCGGATTAATTCACTGCACAAATTCGACACAAAAATCTAATGCCACCAGGAATAACATCAACATATGGACACAGCATATTTACCTTATAATCTTGGGCCGACATCTTTTGATTTGGGACAGTCAATAACCAGCTTTTTCAAATTTTACTGTTTTAAACGTCTGGGCATCTGAAGAATACTTTTGACAGTTCGTATAATTTAAATAATGATATGCTTTTTTATCGTCTAAAATCCGTTTAAAAACGATTTTAAATGCAAAATTGTATAAAAATCCGAAAATTCGGACTGTTTTAGGACGATAGCCATGGTTCATTTTAAATTCAACCGTCCATTAAAAAAAAACAGACTTATAGAAGGAAAATTATAGAAGAGGGCCATGACTGAATATAGTTTTAAAAGTCTGGGCATCTGAATAATACTTTTGACGGTTCGTTTAATTTAAAATATGCTTTTATATCGTCTAAAATCCGTTTGAAACAGATTTTAAATGGCAAAATTGTACAAAAATCCATCACGGGCGTCCTGGATTAGCTTTCTCCTCAATGCGACGGCTTATAATGTCACCATCGGTTTACACATTTTCGTCCCATTTGGCGAGATTTATTTGGATCCATAGCACAGCTTATTTTTAATGGACGGTTGAATTTAAAATTAATTTTCGCATCAAAATCCACGACAAATTCGTCAGAAGCCAAGGCTATCGTCTTAAAAAAGTACTAATTTTCGGGTTTTTATACAATTTTGACATTTAAAATCGTTTTTAAACGGATTTTAGATGATAAAAGAGTACCAAAAGTATTATTAGATGCCCAGACGTTTAAAACAATATTGAGTCATAGCCCTCTTCTAAAATTTGCAAAATTTGGTTATTGACTTTCCCAAATCTAAGGATGGCGGCCCAAGATTACAAGGCAAATAAGCTGTGTCCCTATATTGATGTTATTCCTGATGGCATTAGATTATCGTGTCGAATTTGTGCAGTGAATTAATCCACTCCGAAGCTGCCAGAAAGTATTATTAAATAATCCTAACTAATATTATAGATGCCAATGTGTGTGTTTGTTTGTTTCTTAGGTTTTCACGCATAAACTGTTTCGATCATCATGAAATTTTGTACAGATATTTTCAAGAGTATAGTAAAGAACATGGGACACTTTTAGCTTTTACCCGGGGCTTCGTTCGCGTTGATTTTTTATTATTTTAAACTTGGTTATTAAACCTAATTTTTATTCCATGACTAAGCTAAAACGTACAGGCAACGGCCATAGCATGTTGAAAATGCCAGTAGAGTCCGCTCACTGAAGTTAAGCAACGTCGGGCAGGTTTAGTACTTGGATGGGTGACCGCTTGGGAACACAACGTGCTGCTGTAATTTTTTTACGACCGATGTCGTTATAGGATATGTTTACACATCAGTGTCTCGACTACTAGCAAACTCGCTCAATTTTTTTTTTAGTCATTTGAACTGACTCCGATCCGTTATAATCAAATTTAATCTTTTTCGTTAGTTTTGGTTAGCCGCAAAAATTCGGTTTGTTTTGGTTAGTTTTAACTTACTTTAATGTTTGCAATCTCTTCCGATACGGTTTAGCCGGTTTTGGTGCTTTTGGTTACTTGTCATTAGTTTTGGTTAGTCATTCAATCAGTTTTCGGTTCTCTTTAGTTAGTTTTAAATTATTTTAGTAATTTGAACCGGTTCCGATACGTTATGGTTAATTTTAGTTAGCCTGCAAAATTCGCTTAATTCAAGTTCGTTTCACCTTACCTTAATATTTTTAATCTGTTCTGATATGTTTTAGCCCAGTTTGGTGCTTTTGGTTACTTTTGGTTAGTCATTCACTCAACTTTCGGCTAATTTCAGTTAGTTTTAATTTATTTTAGTTATTTGAACCGGTTCCAAAACGTTATAACCAATTTTAGTGTTTTTGGTTAGTCACCAAAATAAGGTTAATTTGAATACTTCAATATTTTTTTTTTCGATATGTGTTAGCCTGTTTTGGTGCTTTTAGTTACTTTTGGTTTGCTTTGGTTGGTTATTTAATCAATTTTTGGGTACTTTCAGTTAGTTCCAATTTATTTTAGTCATTAGAACTGATTTCGATACGTTATAATCAATTTAAGTTAAAATAAACCAGCTAACACGATCTCTCACGCGTACGACGTTATGTGTGGCAAATGTAGTATGCACTTTTTCACGATTTGAGGCCCTATTTAGGAAAACAGAAACATTTTCAATGTTAAAACAAAACGATAACCTAAACCCGCAAGCGCGACTATGCAACAGTTCTCTCACAAGGTACATGCTCGTTTACTGTTGCAACGTTGCGACCTCCGCCCAACGGTCGTAAAATATCAGTACATTTACGTCCGTCGATCGCGAACCTCTGTTAAAATACAGCTGCTTCAAATGTTCCGCGCAACGCGCGTATACGGGCCACAATGAATTTGGCAGCGGTGCACGTTTTGTGCCGGAACGCTGTGTTCGCATTTAGAACAAGCGGCATTTTGCGAGCATTTCATACCAAATTTATTGTTAAATATTAAATATTACTTTAAGCCGCTCACGTTGGTCTGTTTTCGAACTAGTTACTGACCTCACTGACTATTATTTCCGTCTTGTACTATAAATGATGCATCAAAGCTAAAATCACTTATGGGAAGGTATGAGAAGATTAAGACCGAACTGGTGACGGAAGAACTCAATACATGAAGAGCTCCAATATAAATATGAAAATATTAAGGAAGAGTCCCAAAATAAAAGATCTTCTCTTATGAGTGTTAACAAGGCAAAAGAGGATCACTTAAACAGACTCAAACGCACCTCCATGAATATTCAGGATTCAGTCCTTTCTGCCGAGCAAAACTATATATCTACCATAGATAAACAAAAGGATAAAATTACGGAGCTTAACAAGGGTATTGTAAAACTAATTGATAAGAACAATATGCTAAAATCAGATGTGAAGCAGCTCCAAGCAAAAAATGTTGAGTTGGAACGCAGTATGAGTGAATTGGAAACCATAAATAGAGAAATGCTGACAAGTATAAAAGTTCTGGAAAAAGAGAATAATCATTATTTGAAGTGCCTTAAAATCCCCAAATATGAGTTGTTTAATTTACAACAAGAAAAGTATGTTGATGGTCGTCGTGCACTTGAACCTGTGTGTGGTGTTATCGAAAATAATGCAAATTATATTAATAAAGTACGTGATTGCAATAGTATTAGTGATTTAAATGATATTAATGATTGCAATAGTTTAAGTACTTTTGTAAGTTTTGAAAATGGACCTACTGAACTAAGACAAACAATATTTTAATCTCGAGTAATGAATCATGTTACAACTTGGTTAATTTTTTAAAAACTTCAAAATTCAGTTACTAAAAGAGCAACATGCTCTAATTCATCAGGTGATTGAGGACCTTTGTATGTTAACAGAACCTTTTACTATGCAAAACTGTTTTTATTGCAGCTGGCTCAAATAATATTAAGAACAAAATACCAATCTCCTTAAGAGAAATTTACAATAGATTAAGATATTGTTCACATACTAACGTAATAATGGCTTCCCTACCTTAGGAAGACACCCAATTTAAATAACTCTACATAATATTCTTTGAATAAAAAACTATTTAATTATGTGATAAACTTGGATAGGTATTCTTGTGGTACTTTTTCTTTTCTTGATTGTAATTCTAATGGTTATGTGTTAAGTAAAAGGTTAATAGCTGATCGCTTGAAAAACTGTATAGGTAAAATTTTGATTAGTTGCAATAATTTTAAAAAATCTTCGGTTTATAGAATTTTCTAATTTAATTGATAGTAAACAGCTAATTAATCAAACTGATATGTCATTGTATGATGCGTTGCGAAATAGCTCCCAGAAACAGACTGTGGAAGCCCCAAAGCTTGTGGCTGGCACTAATAATGATAATAATACTATTAATGATGATAGCAATAATGCCCCCAATGATGCTTTAAATAGGAATAGGGATGGCAATAGGGAGAATACAGAGCTGGATGATCACTGTGTTTTTGTTTGTGATGGCGCCAATTCGGCTTCTGGTGCTGGTTCTGAAGCTGATGCTCAATATTTTTATCTCTAAAACCTCAAATAAGCCAAATGAGGTAACCAACAGTTCTAACAATGTCCCAGGTATCTTTTATATTAACATTCAGTCAATTAAAAATAAGAAGTATGACTTTGGAAGCAATGTTGCATGATTGTAATTATCATGATTTGCTGAGACATGGCTCCGACCTTACGATGATTATGGTATTAACAATTTTGTATTAGCTAATAAGTTTTGTCGTGAATGTGGTCATGGCGGAGTTGCAATTTTTGTAAGACAGGCATTTTCGTTTAGGAACACTGATATGAGTAAATATTGTTTGGAAAAGATGGTAACAATGTTAGTGTATATATATATAGAGCTCCATCCTCTGATGTTAGGTTGTTTTTTGAGAGGTTTGAGGTTTGCTCAACAATTTAGCGGCCAATCGTAGACCTATTATAGTCTGTGGAAATTTTAATATGGATACACAGGATAAAAGTTATTTTTTGCTCTGCTTAATAGTTTTAATTGTGTGGTTACTATGTTCACGCTTACTAGAATAACTGATCATTCCTCCAGTGTCATAGATAATGTAGCTACAGATATAGATAGGACATATTATGAGGTAAGAGTTCTTGATGTAGGGCTATCTGATCATAGTGTCATACTCTTTAAGCTAAAAATGATCAGCCCGAAAAAACCATGCGTTAAAAAAAGAGTATTTACTGATAGGAACCTAAACTTACAATCTAATAACGTCTTACAAATGCGTTGGTTTTGCTGCTTTGCAAGAGAAATCAAACTTGCTTTGTGAAGACTTAAGTTTGTTATAGATAAATATTTTCCCCCTAAATCACTTAATCATAGAAAGCACCAAAGCTGGTTGACTATGGGTATCAAAACATCATGCAAACACAAAAAAGAGTTGTTCAGATTTCTTAAATCCAATTCTGACTTGGTACTAAGGTCCTTTTATAAAAATACTGTTCAATTCTAAGGAACGTAATTGCATTGGCTAAAAGAATAAGTATCGAGAGGGAGTTTCAGGAGTCATCAAATATTTCTAGGTCTGTGTGGGCCGTTGTTAGGTGCGAATCTGGAAAATTTAGTAAGTCAGTGAACTGTGAATGGTGCATATGTGATGACAGAGAAATCTATAATAAAAAAGAAATAGCTGAATTATTTGTAGATTATTTCACGATCGTTGCCTTAAATGTTGAGATCCCGGTTGTTCCGCAGCCAGTAGTTGTTCGCTCCTTGAAGAACACCTCGTCAGTGGGATTTGATGAAATTCCGGCTAACTTCATGAGGTTCTATGTGGAATTGTTGGCGCCATGCATTTCCGATCTCATCAATTCTTCATTTGAATCTGGGATATACCAGCAAGCATTTAAAATAACTAAGACAATTCCTGTATTTAAAAAGTGATCCCGTATCGTCAATTATAAACAAAATAACTGAGAGGGCTATTTATTGCAGATTGCTCAACTTCTTAACGACTAACAATTTGCTAACTACGTCTCAGCATGGTTGATCGTTCAACTGAAAGTTGTATGTGACCTATCCAAGGCCTTTGATATGGTTGACCATAACATACTTCTGACTAAGTTGGAAGAATATGGTGTGAGGGGTGTGGTACTGAACCTGTTCAGGTCCTATCTTTCGGGACGGCAGCAGTATGTCAGGATTTCTGATGGGAATGATACATCGGATTCTTCTCTTCGTACTGATGTGTCTGGAGTACCTCAGGAGTCAGTTCTTAAGCCTCTGCTTTTTCTAATATTTATGAATGACTTGCCAAAATATGTTTCGGGAAAAATGATCATGTATGCTGATGATACTATGTGTATACTTAGTGATAGGACTGTGCAAGGTAGGTTAATATTGTAAATATGTTTCTGTGAGGACAATGTTAGATTTACCCACGTTCAATATTAACCTACTTGCCTCAAACCACTTCTTCAATATCCTTTAGATACAATTTGTGAAACTAAAATATTGGGTCTCATTGTAGACTCTAAATTGACTTTCAGCACTCATTTAAGAAACCTTAACATAAAATTAAATTCTATATGTTACACTATTAGATGTTTGAGAGAGACACTTTGCATAAAAATTCTAGTGTGTGTATTATGGCTACTTCCATTCCAAAATAACCTATGCTGTATAGTTCTGGGGTGGTCAAGGCTTAAGCATTCGGATATCAAAATAAGATGTATCCGAATAATTCACAGGCTTGACCCGCGGGCATCATGCAGAAATGGTTTTAGGGATAGCAAAATTATGACCTTGCCGGACACTCATAAGTGTAGAAAACATTATCCATCTACTTCTACTAACCAGGAATATAATCTCCGTAAAGATTTACTCAGACCAGATGTTCCACATAGCAGTGAATATCTGAATAGTCCATTCTATCAGGGAATAAAACTCTACAACTTGCTTCCTGTGGAAGTAAAAAATGGCTAGCATTAATCTATTTAAAAGAAAAACTAAAGGGATGCTTATAAATAATGTCTTCTATGATGTGTGTGAGTTTGAATCGTTTGTCAGTAAAGCTTGAGGTGCTGCTATGTAATGTAGATGCATTTGTTTGTTCTTTATGTAACTGATATATGATTGTGTGTTTGTAATGTGATTTGATTTTTGTTTGTATTCGTCATTTTATCTCTGACAATTTTACTATACCTGATTTTTATATATTTTTAGTGACGCGAGTTATGTGATGCAACCAGGCCAATAACCATATGACCCAACTTTTCTGCCGATCAATTGTTATTATTTTTATTAATTGTATACACAATATTTAGATCATAGGGTTAGTACGGCGACGGTCGTGATAGTAAACAACAGTTTTTGCTCTGAATATTCTCGTGTTTTCAGGTGTTAAAGCTATAAAGTATACTAGTGTTTAATATATTCGTAATCGGGAAGTTGCGTACTTTACGAAAATAATATCGTCGTTTGGAATGGACTTATAACTTGTACAATAATTATAAAACAAAATTGTTTGAATTGTATTAATACCTACAAAAAAAAAAAGGATTTTGTTTATTTCCAAGACGCTCTTATCAATGTTTATTGGACCCTTTTTTTGTGGCAAGTGAGGTCAAGTGAACATCTGTGTTTATTATTGTTTACCCATACAGTAAAGGAAAGAAAGGTGTCCATACACTCCCAGTCTTTTAAGGGTATACAATATTCAAATTGATCCTTTAGAAAGCTATATTTGAACTACCTACAAACATGTCGTGCTCAAAATGCAGCAAAATACCCTTACTGCTGAGGAGATTAAATACAAAATGACATGCGACTTTTGCGGTGATATGCACTGTCTGGCGTGCTCGAAGTTAACTTCGTCTGAGTACTACGTCACTAGACTCAGCAAGCAGAGATTACTTCTTTTAGCTTGTGAAACTTGTATGCCAACAGTAAGAAACACCTTTAAACCCGCAAACATGGACCAACAACTAAATCAACTCCAAACCCAGATGGAGGACTCGTTCGACTTTCAGAAGGAATTTACAGCAGAATATGCTAAAAGATTTGAAACACTTCAGGACATTTTTGAAACCCAACTAAATGCATTAAAAGCACAATTTCAAGATTTTCAAGACCTAAAAATATCGAATAAAGATACAGTTAATACCAAAACCGTGCAGTCGACGTCTGCGCCAACCAAGAATAAGCCAGCAGATAAAAATCAACCCGTCACCACTGCATCAAAGGGGTCAAATGAAAAAACAAATAAAATTACTGAAAAGCAAGTAGCACTTGCAGTAGAACAAGTACATCAATTAAAAGTAATGAATGACATACAAAACTTAAACCAATTTCAAGACCAACGTAGTGATCGAGCTCTCAATAGCAATAGAAGAATTATAGGTTCCAACAAAGAGGCCTGCAATGTTGTTGCCAAGGAAATGACATGGCTTTTTACGTCTAAATATGCGACAACTTATACAAAAGACAATCTTAAGAAATATCTGGAAACAAGATTTCCAGGTAGATTATTTGTTGTGGATACCGTTAAAAATTGGGGAACGTACAACTCCTTTAGGGTTGCTGTAGAAGCTGAAATTTTAAGTGAAGCATTAAACCCAGCAGTATGGCCTGAGGGAATTAACACTACAGAATATTTTTTTAAAAGTGATTCACAAGGGACACATTCCTTTCGCAAATACCCGTCAAATAGCACCAACAACCAGAGACATCAGTACAACAACAGAAAATTCTCTGAAGGCAGGACAACGGAATATGATCGGACAAGTGTTGGTAAATACAGACCACATCACAGGCGACAAACTTTCGAGAGTCCAAGAAGAAATGGATCAGGAAGCCACAGGCTTTATGGCAGATTTTGAGGGTGACAGCAATCCTCTAAGTTCAAATTACTTGCACCATAATGACCTACTCTCATTAAATTGTCAAAGATTAACCCAAAAAAAAAAATAATTTAATTATTAGTGATTATCTTAACATTGCAAATAATAAGATTGCCTTTATGTGCTTTTGTGAGACTGATGGTGACAGCATAGAAAGTATGTGCTTCCCAGGATTTTATCGAGCCTCAGATTACTACAGATCAGTGCAAGAAGGTGGAGGAGTATCCATTTATGTAAAAACCACTTTACAAACAAAAAAACTTAGTTTTTCTCAAATATGCGAAGAAAAAAACTTTGAAATGTGTGGCGTGTCATACAAAAATAATAGTAATATTACAACTGTAATTTTGTCTTGTTATCGCTCACCAACTGGTATTTTTAGAGTGTTCTGTGATAAATTGTATACAGTTTTAAATTCTATTTATAAGCCAAATGTTTTTATAGTATTGTGTGGAGATTTTAATTGTGACCCCATTAGGGATTCTACCAATTTTAGCCTTTTAAATAATGTATTCATTTAATTTAAGAAATAGTGTAGTTTCTCCAACAAGGAGTAACTACTTACTAGATTTTGTTTTTACAAATGTAACGTCTACTAGTCATGTCATAGACAATTTCTTTTCTGATCACAGAAGTATATTTTTTAATGCAAAATGCAACCAATTTAAGAGTAGAGGTGTAGTGTCCTATAGAAGGGATTTCTCTGAAAACAATATGATAACATTCTTTTCTGATCTGAGCAATGAAACTTGGCTGTCAGTCTATGAAGAACCAAACTTTGATGATGCTTTTAATACATTTCACAATATATTTATGTACCACTTTAACAATAATTTTCCTCTTAAAAACTATTATACTCGACAAAGAGAATCATGGGTTAACCATGAGGTAAAAAGGTCTAGTGAGAACCTAAAACAATTGTTTTGGCTTAGACAGAGGAACCCAGAACTAAATAACTTATATGCACAAGCTAAACATGAACACAGCGTTACTGTGAGTTCCAGCAAAAGGGAATATTATCAACAAAAAATTAATCGTTCTGAAAACCAAAATAAAGCTTGTTGGAGTGTGGTTAGAGAACTAAACAGTAACCAGGTAAGACCAGAGAATAGAAATATTGCTTTGTGTTTCGAACAAGAATTAATTGAAAACCCGTATATTCTCGCTAACAAATTTAAAGATTTTTTTCAAAATGCTCCCAAAAAAATTGTACGAAATATTTAATAATAATGGCCCCACCATTTATCCAATAAATTTTAACTCTTCTTGTTCTTCATTTTATCTGGAGTTTTTTACTCAAGACGAACTTTTTAAATTGATTAATACAAGACTAAAACCTAAAGCCTCCGCTGGTTTTGACGATGTCCCCGGATTTTTAATAAGGAAATGTTTACATCTCATAGTGTCTCAACTAGTTTATTTTATTAACTGATCCTTTAGTGGTGGACATTTTCCAGAGAAATTGAAATGCAATAAAGTCATACCATTACATAAATCTGGTGATGAACAGGATATTGGTAACTACCGACCAATATCACTAACCCCAACATTTTCAAAGATTTTTGAGTATGCCTATTTGGATAGGTTTCAAGGATATTTGGAGCATAAAGACATTATTGTGGGCAACCAGTTTGGTTTTCGATCAGGTGCCTCCACCAATGATGCTATTCATCATTTCATGGAGGCCATTTACCAACATTTAGAGGATGCCGAGTGCCCTGCTGGGGTTTTTTGTGATCTTAACAGGGCGTTTGATTGCGTCGTTCACAATGTGCTTTTACTTAAGCTGGAGAATTATGGTGCAAGGGGCCAACCATTGAATTGGATCAGGGAATATTTGACGAATAGAAAACAATATGTAAGTCTTAATCATTTATTTATTTATTTGTCACAAGTATCAACAGCTACAAGAGCCAATTACAGATACCAACTTAAAAGTAAAGAGATCTACAATGAATAAAGTACACTAAGCCAAAAAGACAATAAACCTTAAAGTAAAAACTAAAAACTAGTATAAAATGTACACTAAAGCAAGACATCTATGATTACATGCCAGTTTAAAAAAACATTAAAATTTCAAAATTGATTATAAGATACATAAACACTCAGAACGCACATACGAGACCTATAAAACATATTAAAAGATTACCTGGTAACTATGTCGATTTTAGTTTATTTATGATAATTTTCTTAAATTCATTAAAACTAGTCAAGTCAATGTCTATATCAGAGGCATACAAGTTAAAATAATAGAAGAGTTTATATATTGGCGAATTTTTGTAAAGATTAGTACGTGGATATGCCAAATAAAACATTCTTGAGTTGCGGGAATTTAATCTGTTAATTGCAAAAGGAAATTCTTGAATAATATCAGGGCAATCAATTTTGTTCTTCAACATTTTAAAAACAGTACACAAGAATATTTTAATTCTCCTCTTACCCAGAGAAAGTCTATCAAACACCGCCAATAAGTGTTCATTGTCGCAACCTCTCTGGGGATAGACACCAAATTTCCTGTAGTACATGCACTTTAAAAACCTCCTTTGCACTCCCTCAATCAGTGATATCCAGACATTATATTGAGGGGACCAAATGACGGAGGCATATTCCAAGATTGGCAACACCAAGCAATCAAAAAGATGCAAACTGACCTCAATGCTAAGCTCCTTGGTGGATCTGGCAATAAATCCAGAAATCTTCTGAGCACTCTCAACCTTCGACAAGATGTGGGAAGAAAATGAAAGATTGGTGTCAAAAATAACTCCTAAATCCTTTTGTTGGGTTACTCTTTGCAGTTGCTCATTATTTAAAAGATAATCAAAAACAATAGGGTTATTATTAAGTGTAAACGACATACAAGCTCACTTACTGACATTTAACTTAAAACTGTGAATATCACACCAGTTCGCAACCTCACAAAAATCATTTTGTAAGATGTGACAATCTTCAACGGAATCTATCTTAAAAAACACTTGAAATCATCAGCAAGTATAAGACCCTTTGCCTTTTTAATTTTACGAATTATGCCATTAATGGCTGCCAAAAATAAAAGGAGTCCAAGGTTGGAACCCTGAGGAACCCCAGAGGTGCTCTTAAAAATATATGACCTAGATCCCTTAATTTCCACATATTGAAATATATGACTTAGGTATGCCTGAATCAATCTAATGTATGTAGGTACATCTAAATCTGACAAAGATTTTAGAATCATACAATGTGTCACCCTATCAAAAGCCTTCTCCATGTCTGTATATATAACATCAACCTGAGGTCTTTTATTGATAGCTTCGTGGACATACTGGCAAGAGGAGGTGAGATTTGTGATAGTGGATTTTCTTGGTAAAAACCCGTGTTGACATGAAGTAATGCGGCCCGAAATTTCATGATATAATCGCTCAAAAATAATCAACTCAAAGACCTTAGAAATGGAGCTCATAATACTAATCGGTCGATAATTTTTTATTTCATGCCTAGAGCCGGATTTGTGTATAGGAAGAATTTTGCTAACTTTCCATCTATCTGGATAAGTTGCGATTTTGAGGATTAGGTTAAAAAGATGTTTTAATGGTGGCAATAAATAATCACGACAACCTTTTAAGATATACGCTGGAATGCCATCTGGGCCAATTGCTTTGTTCGCTTTAATCCTGCTGACGGCCTTTAAGATTTCATCCTCAGAAATCAGTTGACTACAGAAAAAATACATGAGCTCCGTGGGTGGACAGTCTAAATCGTTGTCGTTTATATACACCGACTTGAAAAAACTGGCAAACCCATCTGCAACCTGTTGAGAACCTGAGTAGATTCTGTCCTCAAAGGTCATTTCCTCAAGAATGTCAGCAGAATCACGCAAAGACCTCACAAAAGACCAAAACATTTTGGGATTCCCCCTCAAACCAGATTCCATATCCCTCAAATAGTCAGCATAGGCAGCCTTAATTTTAATCTTTACAGCAGCTCTAATGGAACGGTATCTGCACTTCCAATAGTTCGACCGGTATTTCTTAGTTTTAAGGAAAAATTTATATTTAAGCTTGATAAGATTAATAATTTATTTGGGTGGTCTTAGGAACGGATTTATCAAAAATGTCTGTGCAAGTAGAATAAAAGACGTCCATAGCCATATTCACATCCGAACAACAATGGAGGAGATCCCAGTTCTGTGAGGCAAACAGATTACACAATAATAAGAAATTAGCTTTTTTAAAATTAAATTTAGTACTTGGCTCAACCTTGCAGAATCTTGGGCGTTCTTTAGGCTTAAAGCAAACACTTAAACATGGATGGTGCCTGTCAATAGGAACCAGGGAATCCTCTACTCCATCCACCTGAACGCCGTCAAAAGATGAGATAATGAGGTCAAGAAGTACATTATTAAAGTTTTTGACAAAATTCGCTTGAAATAAACTGTTAAAAGAAACAAAGGAATGAAGAGAGTTTAAGCAATCGTTATAGGACATAGGATTAACATAGGAAGGAATGTTGTCGCCAATAATAGTAAACTCTGAGTTCTTCTTACCTACTAGATTAGCCTCAATCTTCTCAAAAAACCTTTCATACATATCACTAGTACTATTAGGGACAAAGTAAATTACAATGACATACAAATAAGTAGACGCGCCAAATGCTATTCTAATACACAGCGCTTCCTGATCAGCATCAAAAATCTTCAGTTCAGTGGCAATAAAACAATCCCTAATCGCAAGCAACACACCACCTCCTTGAGATTTATCAGTCAACAACCTACTCCTATCTTTTCTAAAAACGAGCCTGTTGCTGAAGGCAAACTCTGCGGTCTCAATCGTTTCGTTTAGCCAGGTCTCAGATAATGCAATTAATTCATAATCGTTAAGAAGCATATTACATTTAAGTTTATTTAATTTGGTTTTTATGCCTCTGCAGTTTTGATAGAACACCGAGAAAACATTGATTAAGTGACAACCATCTCTGCAAGTTCCTGTCGAAAATTTAGGCCCGTGGCATTAGTTGAACTTAAGTTGAAGGAAAGTACATCATTAGGGGAGGACAAAGATAAGTCAAAGCTAAAATCGTTTTCGACCGGAACATCACAGGTTAGAGAACTATTACCACTTGACGCAACCACTTGAGTAGGATTAAGGCCGCCCTGACGAGAATCATCACATACCACTTCATCAAGTTTAATATATAAAAGATTCTTGCTGCTGGGAAACTGAATTACTGAACTGATCAGTGCCGACAATTCAACATTTGAACGCTTATTACCTAACACATTACAACTATTAATAAAACTCATTCTGTTAGGAGAAAACTTTTCAAAATTAAAAACTAAGTTTTCAGCTTATAATTAAAACTATAACATTTACTTGGGTTTCTAAAACAAATAGGGGTGCTTAAAATAATAACGTTAGTATGAACAAGTAGTTTCAATTTACCAGTGATGAACTGAAGTTTTGGAAAATGGTCACCATTGAAGTTGTTATACCCAGCATAAAGAATCACAAAGTCATCCATGCCAAGGTCCCTCGTCAAGATTTCCACATTCCCCCAGATACTGTCAAAGGAAGCAAATGGCTTGATAATGCTTTGCACCGCGTATACATTATTTAGTTTCTCTCTTAATTTGTTGTCCAAACCCCTACCCATCTGGTCACAGAGAAGGAGAAGTCGCTTTGTACGTCTGATGATAGGGGTTGAGCTTAAATTAGTGTTGCCAATTACGGGCAAGTTTGAGACTGGTCCAACAGAAGCTGGTTCTCTGCTCATATTATTGGGTTCCAATGAGGGCACGGCAATGGTACTATCCGCGGTACTAGCAGTAGACACTAAGTTAACCTGAGAGCACTTATCGACGCGCGAGCTCCTTAAGCTAAGTTTTTTATTTAGGTTAACAATACTTTGAACATACTTATCATTTTCTACAGTTAAGGAAGATATGTTGTTAAGTAAGGAGCTTCTACTACCTTTTAAGTCAGCAAGTTCGATTTCAAGCGACTTTATCTTAGCAATCAAGCCTAGATTTGTCTCAGACAACTCAGTGTTTTGCGCCTGCAGCTCTATAAACTCCTTCTTTAGGCACAGCAGTTCATCCCTCAGCGAATGGATAGTGGACTCATTAGCCTTTTCAGTTAGAAAAACTTCGTCATCCATCGTTTCTGTTCTCCTTTGAAGTCGCTTGATGTGAACGTCCTTCAATCTGGCGTCCGAAACCAATCTATCAGTTTCGAGTTTGAAGCTAGATTTAAGCTCCTCAAAGTCGGCCTCGAGAGTAAATATATAATTGACTTTTTGGTTTAATTGAGTTTTGAGAGACTCGATGTGCCGAGATAAATCTCTATCAGGAAAGGAATCTTTACCTTTACAGCCGCTGCAGTAAATAGAGACAGATCTGTTATGAATTGTTAACGCATCAATCTCGGCAGCGGTCACGTTAATACAAGCTTTGCAGAAGAATAGTTTGCACAGGTCACAGGCAATACCAAAGAGCTCGCCTAATTTAGCGTTTGGGCGACGCTTAAAAACACAAGACTTTTCACATGAAGTGCAGGTTGAATCCATGATGAGCCACTGGTGAAGTAAGAGCAACGATATCGATAGTATGGTCTCCGCTCTATGCACTAATTTTGGTTACACTCTTCAATAAAAACTGGCACAACAAATGGGAGCACATACAGCACGTCATGACGTTGCTATTTTAGGCCTTTTAAAAAAAATAAAAAAAAAATAAGTAAATGCTGAAGCGCTATAGATTTAAATTCTAAAACTGGAACGCAGTCGCCGCCGAAAAATGTAAACAACGTCCTGGCGCCAAATAATTCCAACCACAAATCGACGTACTTTTGGTATAATCCAAGTTTTTTCAATAAAACAAAAACACCCGATTACGTAAACACCAATACACAACCCTGAGGCGCTACTTTTAAATATAAATTTAAACTTTAAAGAACGAAAATATGACAATGATTGTGGAGCTCCTGCCGGCATGTGTTGTTCCAACTACGTTCGCGAATAATCTCTCATGCAAAACATAATCATATAAATGTTGCAAACTCTGAAATAACTAACGTATCTTTGGGAGTACTTCAGGGCTCGATAATGGGACCCATTCTCTTCATCTTATATATTAATGATTTAAAGAGTGTTATCCAAAATTGTAATCTTACCTTGTTTGCTGATGATGCATCAATGATTTTATGTGATAAAGATAAGTTGTTATTACAACAAAGGTGTAATACGGAACTGGCAAATGTTGATGTTTGGTTCTCAGCAAATTACCTCCATTTTAACACACAAAAAACACATTATCTAAGATTCCACCAGCATCAAAACCGAGATAATCTAGATCTAAGTTTGAGTGTATCTGATAGAGTAATTGGAAGGGCCGCTACTGGTAAATTTTTGGGTATTACATTGGATGAACATTTAAATTGGCGAAGCCACTGTGATAATCTCATAAGAAAGCTAAGTAAAATAAGGTATATGTTATGTAATCTAAGATTTGTATTAGGTGTTAACCAACTGCTTAAGATCTATTATGGTCATGTGGATTCCAGGATAAGATACGGGGTGAGTTTCTGGGGCGCTTCAGCAGCTGCTAAAGATGTCCTTGTTTGTCAAAAGAAAATAATCAGATCCTTTTTAGGTGTGTCAAATACAACATCATGTCGCGATTTATTTAAACAATTGGGTATTTTAACGGTGTTTAATATTTTTATCATGGAGGTATCTTTATATATTTTAAAAAACCAAAACAAATTTCTAATTCACAGTGACTGTCATGACTTTAATACAAGGACCAAATCTGATTTTAGGATTCCCGTCAATAGATTAAACATATGTAAAAATATGCCATACTCAATGGGCTTAAGAATTTTTAATAAACTACCAAGTGAATACAAAAGTATTTCATCGATTAATATTTTTAAATCAAGACTGAAAGCCCTTCTCGTCGGTAACCCCTTCTATATCTTGGGGGAATACTTTCTTTATAATTTTGAATGAGATATTTTATTGTTTGCATTTTGTTTTGGTTTTTTTGTTTTAGATCTTAGGTTAATTTAGGATTTTTCTTTTCTCTCTTTGACTTGTTCCATACATTTTTATATGTCTTTGTGGAAATTAAAGTAATAAATAAAATAAATAAATAAATAAATAAATAAGTTAGTAGAATCGGCATTTTATATTATTAGGTCACATAATTACATTTTACATTTTTCACTTATCATTTAATTCTCAAAAGATACAGATCGTAGTTATTTTGATAGTCAAAACATTTTGTGTAGAATTATTTTGAATAAAATTACTTTTTTTTTAAAGTTGATCTTCAATAATAATTACATCACTCGTGTCTAATGCAAATATTGTAAAATTGACAATAAACGATTTTTTGAAATTGAAATATTATTAAATAATTTTAAAGTCCAATTAATGGCTTGCAAACTGGCTTTTAGCGTTACGGTTTTGGAAAGATTGCGGAATTTTTTTATTTCACTTCACGCACGGTTCACCGCTCGCTTCGCTTGCTCCGGGAGCGCAACCAGACAAAACTAACTCAAGGCATGCCAAAAATTAAGAAAAAATAACTTTAAAAGATATTTGCATTCTTGACTGAAATTAACAGTGCGGCAACTGGGCCGCATATAACAACTAACGACCATTCATACAGATCGCCGGTTATGTTAGTGTATTTGAACTTAATTCACGTCGGAAAACGGCTGTAGTGTAAGCACCCTGATCCCGTAGTACAGTAGGATGTGTAAATGTGCTAGTGATAAAGTCCGTTGCTGCGTCATATTAGGTTTACCTAGGTAGACACCAAATTCCCACAAATTATTTCCTATTTCGATGGTTCGCTTTGCTGGGTAGTCCGACAATCTTAGGCTTACCAAATGTAAAATAACATTTTTTATCAAATCATGTTATAGCCCAAAGCCTGTAGGTGGCAATTCCTACGACTGACTGGTCAAAGCCCGAAACAAATAATGTCAATTTTGGTTACTTTAGATTAGGTTCGGTTCAGTTCTTTTTAGGAAAACTAACAATTCCAAACCAAAGCTAACCCAAGCTAATCAAAATTGACCCTATTGATTAGATATAGTTGAATCACATTTCAATATTAATAAACATAAATTTATTCCTAACGGTGATGCTGGCTGTAGTTGCTAAATAAATGAGCTATTTTTTTAAATAACTTACCTCTTGATACTCTTCTTCAAATTCCTCACCCTTGACTTGAATATATTGAACATGCAGTTCCCCAACGTCTAGTTCGGTTTCTTCTGACTCAATTTCTTCTTGTGGGTCAGCATCTGAATCAGAGCCTTCCCCACTCTCTACCGAACCACATGAGTCGCCGAAATGGTCGCCTT
>MU193490.1:10262-23377 GCA_016904865.1 Pissodes strobi | reverse complement strand
CCCCATTGGAGAAGCATCATCATTCTATTACGTATCAAAGCTAAACGTATTTAATTTTACACTTTATGATATTAAGTGCAACGAAGGCACGTGTTTTTTATCGCACGAGGGCGAAGCTCAGAGGGGGTAAAATGAGATAGGGTCTTGCATTTTGAAATACCTTCAAATTATTTGTGACGATTAAGAGGATTTAAACATCGTATTTTATTCCGACAATTGCGCCGGACAAAATAAGAATAAGTTTATTATTGCTCTTTACTTCTATGCTTTATATAACTTACCTATTAAATCAGTGACAAATAAGTTTTTTGTTACGGGACATGGTCAAAGCGAAGGAGACAGTGTCCATTCCATGGTAGAAAAACAAGTAAAAAAATATAAAAAGTCAAGTCCAATATATGTACCGGATCAATACGGGTGTATTATTCGAGCAGCTAAAAAGACTGGAACTCCGTATAAAGTGCAGGAAATAAGTTTTAATGACATTTTTGATCTTAAAGCTTTACATGCGGATCTTTTTCTTAATATCCCTAAAAATGTGAAGTTATCCGATATCAGAATAATTATGTTAAATCGCGACAATCCTCTTCTCTTTTATAAAACTTCTTTCGAACAAAAAGATTTTGATCAAGCGGCAATAATAAATTCAAGACCAGAAGTTAACATACAAAATATAATTTTGAAGAAAGCTATGACGTGGGTATAAGCGACGCGAAAAAAAAAAGGTTTACTATCACTAATAGAAAAAAAGCGATGTGTACAGGGTTATTCATTATAAATGGACACCTCTCTTAACTTGGTTATTTTTAAAGATAGAGAAATAATTTTTTTATCGACTTGCAGGTAATGATCTTAATTTTTTTATTTGTAATGAAAATATTATACAGGGTGCAGGGGAAGCAAATGCCAATATAAAATTAATTTTTTTTAAATGGAACACCCTATATATTATTGCATTTTTGGATTCTACTTAATATTCTAAATATATTTTATGTACGAAATTATACCTCTAGAGTTAGTAGTTTCACAGCTATAAACGGTTGAAAATCGATACTTTGGCTACTTTTCACTTTGGTAGCAAGAAGGCCATTAAAAATGAAGTAAAATTAATTTCACATTCCTATCTTAACTCTTCAAGAGCTATTTGATGGTGCTAACTGATGGTACCTGCCAAGGTACCAGATTTGGTACTCATGGTACCGCCGCCAGTTAGCCCCATCAGATAGCACTGGAAAAGTTAAGATATGAATGTGAAGTTCATTTTACTCCATCTCTAATGATCTTCTTGCTACCAAGGTGAAAAGTCGCCAAAGTACCGATTTTCAACTGTTTATAGCTGTTAAACTACTAACTCTAGAGATATAACATCATACATAAAATATGCTTAGAATTTTAAGTAGAATTCAAAAATGCAATAATATACAGGGAGTTCTATTTAAAAAAATATAACTTTATATTGTCGTTTGCTTATGGGACCCCCTGTATAATATTTTCATAACTAATAAAAAAATTAAGATGATTACCTACAAGTTGATAAAAAAATTATCCCTCTATCTTTCAAAATAACCAAGTTAAGGGGGGTGTCCATTTATAATGAATAACCCTGTACCTATGTACTATTTGAATTTTTACAAAAACTTGTAAGAAAACACGGTTAGCTTTTGTTTTTTTATCTTCTATGGTTTGTATACAGTTTTTTGTTTTATACCTATTTTCATAATGAGTTTTGTAAGAAATTAATGCAAAAATTTGCTTCTAGTTCAGTGTGCGTTGAATGTATTTAAATAAAGAAACATTTTCATAATAGCTGCATTTTTTTCAAGTATTTTATACCTGAAATACCCTAAATATCACTTTATAACAAAAATTATCTTTTCTCAAAGTTACATATTTTTTTTTTAGTCAAGAGAGTTATATCTAATTTTTTTTCTAAAACCAAGTGCTTCGGAAAAAAATCTCTATCAGAGTCCTTAATAGATGCTGAAACCATTACATTTTTTCATATACCATATTTTTATCAACAGACGCTTGTTAACGATAGTCAA
The DNA here is from genome assembly GCA_016904865.1 of Pissodes strobi. Classification (NCBI taxonomy): domain Eukaryota; kingdom Metazoa; phylum Arthropoda; class Insecta; order Coleoptera; family Curculionidae; genus Pissodes; species Pissodes strobi. The sequence goes on along the minus strand of MU193490.1, from coordinate 21,332 downwards.
ATTAAGTCAAAGGCAATTTTAAAACCTCTCTACTGGAAAAAATTATTTTTTGAGATGTAACCCTCTTCCTCCAAATGAACGATATATATACCGAACTAAAGGCATTATTAGATCCCGACGTGCCTAATCAGCAAGGTAACTGTGTACAAATATTACCAAGGATATCCAGAATAACGATCACGCAGAATTGGAGCAGCCCATGAGAACTCCAGATCCCGATATTGGAATTCCTGTTCAAAGAGGTGGTGTTTTATCTATTTTGCAAAAGGCAAATATACAAAATGGAACTGATGGTGATGACAACAATTATTATCAAAAAAAAGAACGGCAAAATAGCAACAGCGACATTGAAGACTTTCTGGAAGATCCAGATTTTCTATCTGAAAATAAATACAGTGATAGTGAGGAAGAGGCTGCTGGTGAAAATACATAGGTAGTCCAAAGCAAGGAAGAAAACGAAAATATCACAATCAAAATAGGTCAATTTGAAAGAAGAAAGCAAATACCAATACTGAAAAAAATTCCACAGAAATACGACGAGCAGAATTTTAAAAGCTCTGGCAAGCTGGGTCATATAAAGCGAGACGGGGTTTGATGCAAGGGAGTGTCAAAGAAATAAAAAAGAAAAGATGTTACTCCGCAAACTCTAAAAGACAGTTTAGTAGGCAGTAGTATTTTTCAAATATTGAAGTTTGTAAACATACGTACCTTAAAACTTTAGGTGTAAGTCAGGCCAGAATTGATTTTGCATTGTCAAAATTCAAAGCTAATGAACCACTAAATGATGAATGTGAAACAAATTCTGGAGGAAGGAATGCAATTTCGTACGAAAAGCTCAATAGTTAAATTGTTTATTAATAGTATGCCCCGATATATCTCATTATACACGCAACCCTACTACAGCCAAATTTTTTATCACCAAACCTTAACTTACAAATTTTATATGGTCTCTATAATCAAAAATATCAAGAAGTTGTACGCTTGTCCAAATTTAAGATTTTTTTTATAGTTCCTTTTTTCTTCGATTTAAAAAGCCACATAAAGCTGTTTAAAGTCAAAATGCAGGCAACAGATGGTGATGACCTAAATCTGTTAAAAGTTCTGCATGATGCTCATTTAAACTATGCTCATGCCTTAAGATAGCAGATCAGGGATTATTTGAAGCTTGCTAAAACTGATCCAGCCATTGAGACACTTACTTTCGACCTGGAGAAAACTCATAGTATGCCACGGTTTCCGACAGGTACTGTGTACTATAAAAGGCAGCTTAATTTATTTAACCAGAGAATACATTGTGGTAGCACTGGTAAAGATTTTTTTACGTTTGGCCAGAATATGAAGAGGGTCGCGGAACGCAAGACGTTGGATCATCCCTCAGAAAATTTATTTTGGAGCATTTGAAGGCTACGGCTAGTAAATTGATACTCTGGGCAGATTCTTGCGGTGGACAAAATCGTAGTATTAAAATGGTTCAAATGCCTTAAGATATTCTTCAAAATCATTTCACTCATTAACTATTATCTTACGATTTTTACAGCCCGGTCACACTTTTTTGCCAAATAATTCAGAGTTTGGAGACATTGAATGAGTTTTAAAAACTCACAATCATCTCTACACAGATAAGGACTACATTCACGTCAAATCCGTTTGTAGTAACCAGACTAGGTAAAACTGATTTTGTATCAGTATCTCTGCTTCAGAAACTTATCACAAATCGTAAGTTGGCTATTGAAAAAAATAAAATATCTTGTTTAAATACTTGTGAAATAAAATTAAAAAAGATAATCCTTTTAAACTGTATATGAAATGCAGACTTACAGACGAACCACAAACTGTTGATATATGCAAGGGTTGTAAAAATTAAAAAAAAACATTCTTTGACACATAATTAGCATTATTACGCAGAAGGATTTGGTGCATCCATTGATTATGATGTTGAAGAAAATAATGGAAAGTGATAAGCAATAATTACTGGGTAATAAAGTTTTAGGACTTGTACCAAAAAAATTAATGCCAGATAATGTTTGTTGTGTTAGTACCTGAGGATTTGATTATTATATATTTTTTTGATGATTAGGTTAAGATGCGCAATTATTTCTGGTAATATGTTGTCTTGTTAATCCTATCTTTCAGTCTACAAAATGTATCTAACAAAGTTTAAATAATTATGTTAAAAATTATTCTTTCAATGGACGATTTTTAATTTTTTTGTTTAGATAAGTACAAAAATAGTTTGCCTTAAATGAAAGTGTGCAATGGTGCTTTCGATTAGATATTGCTACTATTAAGTCTTGAAATTGTTTTAGTATATAGGATTTGTTATAATGACGTTAATTTAGGTAAACAATTTTAGAGTATCTAGATTGACGTTGTAGAAAAAAACGTTAGATACAAAAATTAAAGGGGATGATGTGAGGTTTTTTGTGGCATAGTACTGTTGTATACAAGGTGTTCCACAAATGCGGGCTTTGACAAGCTTATATTTTATTAAATGGAACAACCTGTATATTAAAGGCTACATCGACAGAGCTCGCTTTTGTGATTCCATATATATATATATATATATATTTATATTCATTATTTCGGCCAAAACCTCGAATCTTAATTATTACTCCAAGGTGGCGGATGTGTGTTTTGCTTGTAAAGCTATCATAACAAAAAATTTGTGATCTAACGAGCATAGATAATATAAATAAATATAATTTTTAACTTATAATCGAATAACAAGTTTTACAAGACGACACTATACAAATATGTATGAACTAAAGAATATTAAAACTTCTAACCATAAATAACAGTATAAAAAATTGTTTTAGAAAGTTTGCGAACATTAAACTACGAAATAAAAAGTTCAATTTGCTTTTATTTTATTGAAATTCCTCCAGATGCTGAAAATGACCACCGCTCTCTTGAATGCATCGCCTACAGCCTTTTTCAATTTATCTAGATATTTAACAATCCACTCGAAATACCTTATATTTATTCTATAAATTTCATCACTTATCGCTTGTCTAATTTAATTAACCTTCTCGTTAGTTTTTAAATACATACTATTAAGACACCCCTATAGAAAGGTGTCCAGGACCGTAAGGTCTGGAGCGTTTGGTGGACATTTAACCGCACCGGAGAATTTCACCTTCACGCACTTCAAAATGAAAGTGAAGACTTCATTGATACCCTTCCGCTTAATGAGTCTACAGATATCGTCTCCAACAAGATGGGGCCCCTAGGCAGAATATTAGATTAGCCCATTGGAGCAGCACTTTTCTGGCGATGTGTAGTGAAAAGGCTTGGCAACGTCGAACGCACCCGCCAGTTAAGATTCGTCACGCCCTTGCACGCTGACACAATTTGTTTTACAGTGCCGTTGTTTGCGATACCCGAAATATTTAAATTGTACAGTGCATTCGCTGTTTGTTTATTTTTTCTGGAATTTGCAAAGGTAAGTTTCCAAAATTTGCGTATTTAGTTGCTTCTAACTTGCCTCACGACTCTGCAAAGTCGTACAAGCCACTTTCGCTATTGCTTCTTTGTAACAGCTTAAGCCGTGAGACGGTTTTCTTACGTTTTTAGCATTCCTTTGCGCGGGAAAGGATATCACGAACTTACCTATCTCTTTATTTTCAGGCTTAAGATGCCTAAAACAGCTAAGGGAAAATATCGGCAATATGAAATTCCTGAATTGCTTGAAGCCGCAAGACTTGTAAGAGAGGAGAAAATATCAATCTACAGGGCAAGTAAACAAAGCGGTATCTCATGGAGCACACTAAAAGATTTTTTAACGAAAAATGAAGGTGATAATCACCAAGTCGCTAAATTGGGAAGGCCGTTTGCTCTTACAGCAGAACTCGAGACGCAATTATTTAATTACATTATAAAAATGCAAGAACTCGGGTTTGGATTAACAGTGCAGATGATAAGAAAAATAGCTCATGAACTGGCAGAACATTCTTGAAGGGAAAACTTTTCAATAAAGAAAATGATTCCGCCAGTAAATGGTGGTGGACTCAATATAAAAAACGATTTAACTTAACGCTTCGTGTTCCTGGAAACCTGGCTGCTTATAGAGCCTCAATGTCAAACCCTGAAATAATGGAAGACTTTTATACAAAATTAGAAGCATTAATGGTTAGGCTTGGAGTCCAAAATAATCCAGATCGTTTGTGGAACTGCGATGAAACTGGACTTTCTGATATTGTCAAACCAAACAGAGTAGTAACCTCGCTTGGAAAGCGTTACGTCTACAAAAGAGCATATGCCGACAGAGGGGAGTCTCAAACCACGATGGGATGTATTGGCGCCAATAGAACCTGGATTCCACCTTTGATAATTTTCAAAGGTGTCCGTTGGAATAACAGTTTGAAGCATGACTGCCTGCCAAATGCCCAAGTAAAACTTTCTCCAAAAGGATGGATCAACAGTGACATTTTTTTGGACTGGTTTCGGTTTTTCATTGCATCAATTCCACCTGCTCGGCAGGTAATTATACTAATGGATTCACATGCGTCACATATCGATCCGGAAGTTATATCGCTTGCATCAGAAAATGATATTTACTTATTTACATTTCCGGCCCACACTAGCCATTTGTTACATCTGCTGGATGTGTGCGTTTATAAATCATTAAAAGCTCACTGGTCAAAAAGCTTAAATGCTTATATGAAAGAAAATGCTGAGAAGCCTAATAGAATCAACTTTCATACTATACTGAATCCAGCGTTCATCTCAAATTTTTCCGCATCAAACATTATAAATGCGTTTATCAGGAATATGCCCTTTTGATAGGAATGTCATTCCTAAGGAAGCTCTTGCGCCATCTGTACTTCTAACTAACTTCTAACGAGATACTAGCTAATGATGATGTAGCAGCTCCTACTCAATCAAACTCTGAAATTAGCAAAATATTGTCTCCACCGACGAAGCCTTCTACTGCAAATCCGAATCGAAAGAAACGCGATTCAAGAGATAAGTGCCTCAATTTACAAACTGATGTGCCTTCTTCTTCAATCGACGAACCATCCACGTCATCATGTATTTCCACAATACCACACACCATGGTTCCTTCGAATCCGCCAGACACAGCTCACCGGAAATCTAAGAAAACGGTGTCAACGAATTCTAAGGATGATGGTCCCAGCCAATGGAATGTGTGGTAGCAGTTATTCTCTAGATGTTAAGAAAAAAAACGGTGCCATGTGGGTCCAATGTTCCTACTGCCTGGTTCCATACCACGTTAAGTGCCAGTCTTCTGATGCCAAAGCGGATGTTTTCATGTGCGATATGTGCGGTAACAATGAAGGCAGTGATGATGATTCTGATGAGGACTGAAAAGTTGTAATTTAACGTGTTACATAAGTACCACATTATTCCTTGTTCTAAAGTATTTGAATTTTAATTTACTTTAATGTTCAGAATTAATTTTTGTTTATTAAACTAATTTTACTTTTTATTAGAAAACCTTTTTATGCAATAATTGCAATATCACGAATTTACCTTACCTCTATCACGAAATTAAATATCCATGTCACGAAATAACCTCACTGGAACAAGATTTTTTGTTTGATTTTTTAAATTAGTTTGGGTTAGTCGCCAACTTTTTACCTAAAATCGTAACAGTAACCTGTTCCAAAGTGGTAGGTCTTTCTTTCTATAATATTATTACGGTGCAGAACTGAAACCGTTAACTCCACTAAATGAAAAACCTAAAATTATCACCAATGTGTTCCTTTTAATTTGCAACAGTTTTAAGTTCTTATATCTCAGTAATCCTTGCAGGTAGAAAGACAAACCAAAAAACATTTTGTTGCAAATATATTGAAGTTTTTTGTAGCGCAATCAAAATAATTTTTCAAGTTAAAATTTTTAAGATACTGACATAACCTCACTTTTTTAAATAGAATGATATATTTTTATGTAGTCAGTTTTGTAGCTTACTTTTTTCCGATTACAACGACATAACACATATAGGTACTTAATGCAGCCGTTTTCTTTTAAATGAAGAAAAACCAATCGTTACTAGACGAAATCAATTCAGCCAAATTCGAATCCCGTTTTCGTTTCATCAAAGTAGGTCATTATTTCCTTGTTTCTTTAATCAACAATGATATGTCAAGACGTAATAGATGTTATTAATATTTCAAAATGTGTTCTTATGACGAAAAACGGGATATGGTTTTAATATTTATAGAAAGAAATAAGTTCTGTAGCCGCGCTACGCGAATATAGACGAAGGTCCCAATCGACGCGTACCGTCTCGTTATATTTTTCGACGGCTTTTTCAAAAGTTTTCTAATACTGGCTCCTGTTATTCGAAACAATGGACTAGACCCAATCTAGTGTTAAGCCCAGATGTGGAAATTAATATTCTGGCATGTTTTTATGCATATCCCCATAAATCCATAAGAGATCTGAAGAAAGAACTACCTAGTGTGAGTATTTGATCAATTATTAAAGTCATTAAGAAATATAAAATGCATCCTTATAAATTAAGGAGGTTACAGAAATTAAGGGATACTGATTATGCCAAACGGGTTCAGTTCTGCAGAGTCATCATGGCAAGACAGACACAGGATGAGACCTTTTTAAGAAGAGTTCTGTGGACCGACGAGTCGTCATTTTCTACGAGTAGAGGTAGTCATAGAGCCAACACTCATTTCTGGTCTCAACACAATCCAAGACAGGTCGAGGAAATTCAGTTCCAGGGAAGGCAATCGCTAAGTGTTTGGTGCGGTGTTATTGAAAATTTTGTATTAGGTCCAATAATATATAATGGGGGATTATCGGGTGACCGATATTGGCAGTTCTTAAGAGAAAATATTGATGAAATAATTGATGATTTACCTCTACGTATTGTAAATAATGTTGTTTGGCAACAAGATGGGGTCCCGCCGCATAGCACTAATATTGTTACAAATTTCCTAAATGGACAATATGAAGAGTGGATCGGAAAGTCGGGGACAATTTCATGGCCACCAAACAGTCCCGACCTGAGTTTAATGGATTTGTATTTCTGGGGGCACATAAAAAGTCTGGTCTACAACACTCCGTGCTACAGCGTTGAAGAACTTAGAATCATAATAGAAAGGGCCGTGAACGAGGTGCGAGATGGTCCCAATATTTTACAAAAGCTTCCTGGACGCATTGTGAGAGTGTATAATAAGTGTATAGAAAAGGAAGGTAGACACATCGAGCAGCATAATATAAAAATATTAAATTGTTTATTCATTTTTAAAGTGGTCATTGCTATTGTTTCAATGTTTACAAAGATAGTTTAATAGTTTGCTATTAGTTTGTTAAAGTTCCGTAAACTAGATTATTGAAATCAAACTGTAATATTTTTGTAACTCTAATTTATTGACAACTGAAAAATATTGTGACGCATTAGTCCAACTAAAAACAATTGATTGAAACGGCTTTCAATGTAACGAATGGTTTTTCTTCATTTAAAGAAAAACGGACCAATATATGTTATGTCGTTGTAATCGGAAAAAAATAAGCTACAAAACTAACTATATACAAATATATCATATTTTAAAAAAGTGAGATTATGTCAGTATCTCAAAGTTCATTTTAATTTGCAACAGTTTTAAGTTCTTATATCTCAGTAACCCTTGCCGGTAGAAAGACAAGCCAAAAACATTTTGTTGCAAATATCTTAAAGTTTTTTGTCGCGCAGTCAAAATAAAGTTGCAAATTCAAATTTTTGAGATACTCACATAACCTGCCTAATGGGGTAAAACGGATAAAATGCATTTTTTTCAGTTTGTATTTTTAAGAGAAAATCGTTACTTTTTTCTCTCTTTAATATTATATAAATAAACTATATGAGTAAAAAAATGTTCTTTTGGTATTGAAAAACCAAAATATTATGGTAACCTACCCATTTTATTTCATCAAACTTATCATATCCATTTTGCCCGCCGATCCCCTATCTGAGCACTGGAAAAGTAAAATAGTTGAAAAATTATTTTATAAACAATTTTAGTTTAATATCTGATATCTGTAAAGAAGATGGTAAATATGGCGGGTCAGCCATATACGTAGGACAAGACCTCAAGTGTAGGGAACAGGTAAGTGTTAAAACAAATGAGCGAGTTTGCTAGTACTCGAGACTGATGTGTAAACATATCCTATAACGACATCCATTGTAAAAAAATGACAACAGCACGTTGTGTTTCCAAGCGGTTACCCATCCAAGTACTAACCACGCCCGACGTTGCTTAACTTCAGTGAGCGGACGAGAAGTGGTATTTTCAACGTGCTATGGCCGTTACCCATACATTTTAGCTTGTTCAAAGAATAAAAAAAAACACATTCGCATTTATAATATTAGGATTCTTTAATAATACTTATTGGCAGCTTCGGAGTGTATTAATTCAATGCACAAATTCGACACGAAAATCTAATGCCACCAGGAATAACATCAACATATGGACACAGCTTGTTTACCTAGTAATCGTGGGCAGACATCCTATGATTTGGGAAAGTCAATAACCAACTTTTTCAAATTTTAGAAGAGGGCTATGATAATATTGTTTTAAACGTCTGGGCATCTGAATAATAGTTTTGACAGTTGGTTTCATTTAAAATAATAATATGCTTTTTTATCGTCTAAAATCCGATTAAAAACGATTTTAAATGGCAAAATTGTATAAAAATCAGAAAATTCTGACTTTTTTAAGACCATAGCCGTGGCTTCGGACGAATTTGGCGTAGATTTTGAAGCGAAAATTAATTTTAAATTCAACCGTCTATTAAAAATAAGCTGTGATATGGATCCAAATACACCGCGAATATAATAATTAAAAAATAATACTTTTGACGGTTCGTTTAATTTAAAATATGCTTTTTATCGTCTAAAATCCGTTTAAAACGATTTTAAATTGGGAAAACTGTATATAATACCGCTCTATCGGCAAGACTTGGTTTGTTCATTTTCGTCCCATTTGCCGAGATTAACCCTCATACCGCCGCGTAAGATGTTTAAACATCAAAAATAGCAATAAGTGGAGTGTTTGAGTGCGCTGCAATAGAATGCAGTTTTCGTCAAGCAGGAACTGTGATTGTGAGTGTGTGTAGGCCACCTTCAGGGGACATTACAGTTTTTTTAGACAAAATAGGGTTTTTGCTAACTAAAATTTTTATAGAAAATAAGCTAATATTTGTAGTGGGTGATTTTAACATTGAGCTTTTAAAAGATAATACCAAACTACTCTCTATAATGAACTCTTTTAATATGAATCAAACAATTTTTGAAAACACTCGTATATCAATTAGAAGCGCAAGCTGCATTGACAATATATTTACAAATTCTGAATTTGTAAAAGCAAAAAATGTATTTGAAAATGTTGTATCGGATCATACTGCGCAAAAAATTGAATTTAAGACACAATTAACTAAAGAATGCTTTTGTAAGTTTACTAGGTTTTTGTCAGATGAAAGCAAAGCAATTTTTTGCACAGCTTAACCGAACAAGACTAGCGGGAATTTTATAATATTGAACAAAGTAATGTAAATGAGCAGTGTAATGTGTTTATGAAGTGTTTTAGTCCTGTTTAATCAGATTTCCCTCGAAAACTAGTAAATATAAAACAATGTAAAAAACCTATTATGGATGAAGCTGTACTGGAATGTAAACGTAGACTGGATAATTTACTAATGCTTTCCAGATTTAATGCTAACTACAAGGAACAATGTGTGCCACTGCCATTAAAAAAAAAAAAAAAAAAATGAAGAAAATAAAGTGAATGACAAAACATCAATATCTTTAAGGAAAAAAATTATGAACATCGCATTTAAAATTCAGATAACAAAACAAAATGTATGTGGGCTATTCACAAAGAAATAACGGGAAATAATCATTCATCTGATATTAAGATCGAGGGAAATTCTGAGTGTTTTGCCAATAATTATAATAATTTCCTATTGTCAGTTGTTCCGGAACTTTTAAATAACCTAATACATGTCCCCTTTTCCTGTACAATACAGAACAAGTAAAAACAATGTATCTAAAACCAGTAACCCCAAATGAAATTGTGGAAATTGCTAGCAGATTAAAAAACAAGCACAACAGTGGAATAGATGAACTTCCGACAAGTATTGTAAAGCTGGCAGTTCCAACAATTAAAACGGTATTGTCATGTATAATAAACAATTCATTTAGTTATGGTGTGTTTTAGATAATCTAAAAATTGCACTTATTAAACCGCTATATAAAAAGGGCAACCCGGAAAGCCTAAATAGTTATAGGCCTATAAGATTATTACCAGCTTTTTCAAAGAATTTTGAACGAGCCATGAGTACTAGATTAATGAATTTTTTAAATGAAGGCAATGTTTTTAGTAATTGTCAACATGGATTTTTAAAGGATAGGTCAACACAAACAGCAGTTTTTGAATTTTTACCACACATTTTACATCACATCGAAAAAGGGGAATTGGCTCTGGGCATGTTTTTGTCCAAGGCTTATGACTGTTTGGATAGAAACATACTTATTAAAAAATTTTAGACTTGTATGGTAATAGGGGAAACGCTAAACAATGGCTACTGTCGTATTTAAAGGAACAATGTGTTTTAATGCTATAGTATAACAAAAAAATAACACAACATCACGATCAGAAATATTAAAAAATACCATAGGAATAGCTCAAGGTAGTATTTTCGGTCCTATTCTTTTCATTGCATTTGCCAATGATGTAATAGAAGAACCTTTTCAAAATATTGTGAAATATGCAGATGATACAAATTTAATTATAGGTAGTAAAAAGTTAAATGATGTGCTATTGAAATCTCAAATATTCTTTGAATTGGTCACAGAATGGTTTAACAAAAATAAAGTAATTTTAAATAAAGAAAAAACAAATGTAATAGTTTTTAGTACAAAACAATCAACAGTAGTTAAACCTGAAGCGCTTGAACTATTAAATATAACAATCTCGGAAAATGCAAAATGTCTTGATGTTTATATTAATGAAAATTTAGACTGGTCAACTCACATTAATCTCACAGTCAAATAATTAAATTTAATTTGTTATGGATTGCGGATTGTTGGTAGGTATATGAACGAAGAAA
>MU193490.1:0-10252 GCA_016904865.1 Pissodes strobi | reverse complement strand
GAACGAAGAAACACGGAGAATCACATACTTGGCAAATTTTGAATCAGCGCTGAGATATGGGATAATTTTTTGGGGCAGGCAGGGTTTAACACAAATTGTGTTTGTAGCACAGAAAAGGGCAGTCAGGGTTGTTAAAAAGAAAAGTTATTTAGAAAGTTGTAGGGGTGAATTTCGAAAGTTAGGAATTTATGTATTCGAATGTAAAATGTTTTTTTATTAAAAATCGGGAACGCTTTGAACCCCAAAATACACCTAATACACGGACATTATAAGTAAATTATCCAGCTCACCGGCTTACGTTAACTGAAAGGTGTCCTCACTATATGTGTTTAAAGTTGTTTAATACCTTACCTAGACATATAAGGACAATAGGTACCCCGAAAAAATTTAAAAAACAACTGAAAAAATATTTAGTAGACTTAGAACTTTACAACTTAAAACAAGTCAGTCCTAGTTTGTAGGTGTGTTTCTACATGTAAACAGGATACAATTATTGTTATTAGATGTAGGTATATGTTTTTTTTTGTGACGTCATTCCACTTCATGTTATGTAAAACACGATTTGAAATAAAGATTATTATTATTATTATTATTATTATTATTATTATTAGTTGACCACTCGGTACGCATTTTTACGTTTCCTGTAGTAAAAAGTTAAATGATGTACTATTGAAATCTCAAATATTCTTTGAATTGGTCACAGAATGGCTTAACAAAAATAAAGTAATTTTAAATAAAGGAAAAACAAATGTAATAGTTTTTAGTACAAAACAATCAACAGTAGTTAAACCTGAAGCGCTTGAACTATTAAATATAACAATCTCGGAAAATGCAAAATGTCTTGATGTTTATATTAATGAAAATTTAGACTGGTCAACTCACATTAATATCACAGTCAAATAATTAAATTCAATTTGTTATGGATTGCGGATTGTTGGTAGGTATATGAACGAAGAAACACGGAGAATCACATACTTGGCAAATTTTGAATCAGTGCTGAGATATGGGATAATTTTTAGGGGCAGGCAGAGTTTAACACAAATTGTGTTTGTAGCACGGAAAAGGGCAGTTAGGGTTGTTAAAAAGAAAAGTTATTTAGAAAGTTGTAGAGGTGAATTTCGAAAGTTAGGAATTTATGTATTCAAATGTAAAATGTTTTTTTATTAAAAATCGGGAACGCTTTGAACCCCAAAATACACCTAATACACGGACATTACAAGTAAATTATCCAGCTCACCGGCTTACGTTACCTGAAAGGTGTCCTCACTATATGTGTTTAAAGTTGTTTAATACCTTACCTAGACATATAAGGACAATAGGTACCCCGAAAAAAATTAAAAAACAAATGAAAAAATATTTAGTAGACTTAGAACCTTACAACTTAAAACAAGTTAGTCCTAGTTTGTAGGTGTGTTTCTACATGTAAACAGGATACAATTATTGTTATTAGATGTAGGTATATGTTTTTCTTGTGACGTCATTCCACTTTATGTTATGTAAAACACGATTTGAAATAAAGATTATTATTATTATTATTAGTTGACCACCCGGTACGCATTTTTACGTTTCCTATACCGTGTGTGCAACCGGTTGCAGACACAGTCTAGGAAACGTAATGCGCACTGAAGCACTCCGATCCCTATACCGTGTGTGCAACGCCAACTGTTACGTCTTTAGGGTTCAGCAAATTCGTTTCAAATGCTCTGGTGGTTCAGTAGTTAAGATGCTAGACCTCTAGTTCGGCGGCACGGGTTCGATTCCCGTCGGTGTTTTTGTTATTTATTTTATTTTTTTAATATGATGTTTGTAAAAACTTTTCTTCATTTTGGGATAGCCTTGGGTTAGTTTTGGTTAGTTCTTGTTGATTAAGCCCCCGTAGCGAGCGGAGGGTCATGTAAAGCCATAATAATGCGCACAAGTTGCACACACGGTATAGGGATCGAAGCGCATCGGTGCGCATTACGTTTCCTAGACTGTGTTTGCAACCGGTTGCACACACGGTATAGGGAACGTAAATATGCGCCCTGTACATAACACAGAGTATCTCTCACTCTTTACCTATAAGTTAGATACGCAATAAAATGTTAAGTACCTTAAAATACATTTTTGAGTGTAGAACTCTTTTAGAGATATTTGCAATATCAAAAATTGTTATTTTTTCAGAATGCATGTAACTTTTCTTAATTTGTTATCGAAATATTAGAAATTTTATGGGAAAATTATGAATATATACTCAAAATGTCATTGTACTTGTCTAATAATAATAAGTAATATACATTTACCCTTTACTTTGGAAAAATACCAATAACATTGATAATAATATAGCATCAATACAAACATATTGTGTGCTTTTACACACCGTGGTCTCTGCCTTGGTGTTAGTACTCTTGTACATAACGAACGATGGAAGCTAGAGAACAAATGCTATTAATCTTAATTATATTATTCGTGAATTTCAGTAAATGACTGACAGGTGGGATAGTTGCTCCTTGCTAATATTGACGTGTATAACTAAGTATAGTCTTTACGAAGTCAACTGAAAAAGTTGGGACTCTTAATTTCATGTCGGCACGTCTGTTCTCAGGTTGTCGGCGAGCACCTACACAAAGTAATTAGAAATTATAAAGAGATCCTTTTTCAATAGACTTCCTAAAGACTTTACTTATAAAGTATCCTTCAGAAGGATTCGACTTGAAATACTGTTTTATTTTCAAATTCATACACATAGATAGGTACATAAGTGGCTATTTCCCATTCAAATTTCTTTAAATTGTTCTTGCATGGGTATTAGATTTTGTGGTAAAGCATTGAACATCGTTAAGACTTATAATAAATATAATTTTCGGTAAAAAATGTGCCTAAATTCCACTTAAAAATCGTTTCTTCTAGTTTCATAAGTAAATCCACAATAGCTACTTTACTTATATTAATACCTTCTGTTGCTCATGTATATCACCAGCCACTGTTAAACTGACCATTAAGGCGCATTTTCCTGGCCAGCGTGTTTTGTGCGCCGCGTTCGTCGTAATACGCCCAGCGCAACACGCCGGCACTACCTCATAAAAAGTTAGTGTTTGTATTCTCCTACAGAGCGCAATACGTTCCACGTCAGCGTTGTACGTCGAGCGTAATAAGACCGACTGCATTAAGAGGAGTCTATTGCGTTGTACGCGGCGTGTCTCCATCTATTTTGTGGTTGTTTGTTTTTGTATTTTTTTATAAAATTATAATGTCAAAAAATTCAAAACCTAAAAAATATCCTTTACTGATGAAGAAGACGGGCAGTTAATTGAACATATCAGTTGTTTTCAATATATTTGGGACATAAAACATGCAGACTATAAAAGTGGGCACAAAAAGGACAAAGTTTAGCAAGACATTGCAGACAAGTAAAGAAGGAAAAGTAAGTACAAACAAAAATTATTTATTTATTTTTATTAGAATAAAAATTAAATAAATACTTCACAATTATTTGAATGTCAGTGGCATGTAGGATGTTCATTTTGTATTGAAATAGTCGGTAAATCGGCTTCTCACTTGAAAACCTGCAGACTTATCAAAACCACCTGTTCCTGCCAAAGGTATCATGTTTTCTGTAGGAAGTTTAAGGTCCTCTATGTGTTATTTCAGCACCATAATTGGGTTGTGCAGATGAATATTCTTTCCTCAACAAGTTGTCTAAACAGCAGCATACAGTAATAATTAAGTCTACAGTTTCAAGTTTTATGTTTATGGGTGTAAAAAATATTCTAAAAGTTGTACACAGTATCCCAAAGGCGTTTTCAGACACTCTCCTTGCTCTGCTCAAATGATAATTAAAGTTTCGCTTCTTCGAGTCTGTTAATGCTTGATTCCTGCAGAACGGCTATATGTTCATCTCCAAGTATTGCAAGAAGTAGAATTATATCTGATTTAGTTAGGATGGCGGGGGGGGGGGGGGGGGGGGCGAGAGAGAGTATAGCTTTATTTCTTACTAAATGCTGCATACGCGATTTTCCAGAATCTCCTTAGTAGTAACTTATTTTAAAATTATAATTAAGCAATAAAACAATGTTAATTTTTCCAAATTAATAAAATAAGATATTCAACAAAAAATAAGTTTTTTTTACCTTAAAGTAACGGCCAGTTTTTCAGCAGGACTTATTGGCGCCATAACTCTATTGCAGGGATTAGTATGCAGGTCCTCTTTGATGTCATTCAAGATCGAATTAAAGTGCTCAAAGGTAAATCTAAAATAGCTTCTAAACTTCTCTTCTTCAATCAATACATTAAAAGCTCCCTCTTGTTCTCGTTCTAAAACCACATTGCTGACAGCTTTTCTGTTTACGTAACTTTGCAGTATTCTTACTTCTTCATCCTCCTTCGCCAAATATTTCTTTAATAGCAAAAGCGCTAATATTTTTAGCTTTTTTGGTCCCAAACGGCTCATCGTCACAAATTTTTTAAATACTACTGAGAAATATAACGTTTCCTAGGAATTGCGTAGCTTGATAAGAAATATGCTCCTGCCTACGTGAAATTCCCTATTCAGTTCACGCTGCGTATTACAAAACGCTGGCTAGGAAAACCCGCCTTTAGATATTCTCAGTATTTCTAGAGGAGCCCACCAATTGTGACAAATGTTTGTATATCTTCTCGTAAAAAGATAAGGCAGGAAAAATAAATATACTTACTTTATTTTAGAAATTACGAAAACCTGGTAAACCCTACTCCACTAAGCATTTACAAAGGCTGATTAAAACAAATGTTGAGGAATCTAAATTAAAATGTAATAAAGCTTGTTACGGAGTGACTAATCCAATGAAAAAAAACATGCCAAGTGACACAGTAAATCGCAAATCTGAACCTCCTATCAAAAATCTTTCATCAGTCACATCAGCAGCTTCTCTATGTTGCAGTAGTGATAGACAAGCAGCCATTCCTTCTGCTAACTTGTATTTTGACTCTGGCATTGTAGCAGATAATGCACGTCTAGAGAAATTTACAAGACATTTGACTTATTGCGCTGTTGAGAATAATATTTCCCAGAATTCCTATTCTAAACTGCTTTTTAAACTTAAAACTGATCTTAATTTGTCTACTTATAAGGATGCTCGACCTTTTCTCAAAACTAATGCAAATACTTTTCGAAAAATGCCAAATGGAATATGGGAAGCTGCCCCACTACCGGACAGTTCCCAATATCGGACAGTTACGATTTAACCTAATGGCAACATCGCTCTATAGAATTTCGGTGAGACCTCGAGCTAAATGGTCACCTGTATCGCGCCAGTCATGGGCTGTGCTCTTTAAATGGCAGTTAAACCAGCATTTTGCTTAATCACAAGCCCCTGCCCTAGATGGAGCAGGTATAAGTGGAAACTAACCTGCATGCGCTAAAATCCGTGCGAGGGAAGCAGAATACAGGACAGAATTTGATTATCTGATATTCGCGTCTACCTACCGAAATTTTGAGCCTTCACGCATGCACACGTGCTAATTCAGATATTTTTCAAAGTTCTTTTTTCTCGTTTTTTTCTTGATTTTGGGCATTACCTTGCAGAGGGTCACGCGTGAAGTGAAATAGAACAATACCGGGCTGCAGCCAAATGCGCAGGTCCGAAGGTCGAAAATTTGCTGTAGGTAGACGCGAGTTTATCTGATCTCTATGTCCGCCATCTTTTCGTTCGATCGGTTTCTTCCAACCAATACAAAATATGTTGTGACTTTCAATACAGTTGTTTTACGATAATACTGTCTCACCGGGTGTTTAGTGTTTATCCTAGTGTAATATAATTTGTGAAATTTGTTTGGATTGAAAGACTTTCATAGACCATATTTCTATAATGCATATTTAGAATTTTTAGGTAAGTTTTCACTTTTTTAATATTCCACTTAGTCAGTACAGCACAGCTTATACCGGTAGCGAATTTACATAGTATACCATGTAGAGAGCATAGGGTCTGTAAGCTCCGCCTTCATTTCAGCTGAAAAGCAAGCATGACCTTAAAGTGGCGTTGACACTATACTTGTTGGCTAGTACCAGTCGGTCGATGCCAGTCGACAAGTATAGTGTTAAACATATTGTAACGCTAACGTCTCGTGCTTATTTTACTAGCGCCAGTAAAGTTAAAAGTGTTTTTACTTTTATGTACCAGTTGAATAAATAAAAATGGCCCCTATACACAAATGGAGTGAAAATAAAAACGTAAAATTTGTCATTTTATATAAAGAATGTGAAATATTGTGGAATGTTCAAGATGCAAATTATAAAAATAGAGACAAGCGAAACAAAGCATTTGAATACATATGGCATACAGCAAGAAATGAACATGAAAAACTTGGCCCTGGATAAGATAAAGAAGAAAATAAAATCTATCAGACACCTATCACTTTGAGAAAATAAAATAAAAAAGTATAACAAATCTGGGACATCGCCGGATAAATTATACACGCCAAGACTTGTTTGGTTTAATTAAGCCGCTACATTCCTTGAGTACTGCTCTGGTAGAGAACCTTCTAATAGTCTGGTAAGAAGTCATTTTATACCCAATTCTTTACTGAAAATTGGATATAATAAAAACAACTTGTAAAATACTTCCCGTTCAAATAACGAAGTTAAAATTAGCAAAATTATTTGGGTAATTCCCAATTACATACTTTACAAAACAAATACTCAATTGCATTTTTAGTTTGCAGTAATACTTTCTTACAGGATGAATTACAAATGAACTCAGTTGAGCCTTCCGAAGATATAGAGTGCGGCGAACCGGAGGGAACTTCATCAAAAACATCCATACGAGCAAAATCCAATAGTGAGGGAACCATTCCAAGTGCTAAAAGTAATAAAAAAGTTGATGTTCCAGATCATATTTCAAGCGCGATACAAAAACTGGAAGATCTAAAAAAGGGTACGCAGGAAAAAGATGAATTTGACTATTTTGGGATGATTATATAGCACACTAATTAAGGAATATGTCTATTGAGCGAGCTTTAAAGTGCCAGTCACAATTTCAAGGAATATTAATGAGGGAGCGAATCGACTATGAAAGGAAATAATCTTCGCCTTCGCGGTCCTCACATTCCACCAGTTTTAGGCCAGCAGAAAGGGTTTCAAAATCGGCAAGAAATTAAATACAAATCCAGCAATATGACTATAACAACAGCCCACCGGAGTTACCGTCTATAGATATTCTAATAAGTCCGCACACTCCAGCGTGCCGTGGAAAATACTGCCGTTGACCTTGAACACACTCGGCCAAGGTACAGCAGACGTATGCGTGCAGCTACGGTGTACGATCAATATGAATAGTCCAACTGCCGCTACCGATTATTTTTATACGGGGAGCGTTCTATTAAGAATAAATGATATGAATATGATTATGTATTATTGCTTGGGTGATTTATTTGTTATGAACAATTATTGACATTCTCTGTCTCATTTATAGCTCATTAATGATACTACTTTATAATAGTTATTTAGTTTTATAATAAATAAGTAAATAATAAACGAAATATTATCTACGATATGGATAAAAATACCAGTAGTAGGTATACAAAGTTAATACGAAACCCAAAAACAACTGGAAAATAGCGGCAATGGAACAATTTTAACCTGATATTTTCGGCTGTCGATAGTTATCGATATCTTATATTATTTTGTTATTAATATGACAAATGCGTTCACAGTGGATGTCGTCTTTAACAAAAAAAAAATTGAAAACACCAACTAACCCGTGCTACACCCATATCTTAACCCAAACGTTAAAAGTGTTTTCCATCTAGGGTTTTTTTAATTCTTAATTAGTGGTTAAAACAGCGATCAAACTTACTTATGCTCATATATAACTCAACTTATATACATAGTTTGGGTGAAGGCAAATATTCTAAATCCACAAATTTTACGCTATTTTGATATTCTTTGGATTCATGAAAGTGATTTTTCAAAGCCATGCATGTAAAGACACGTTTTGGAACTTTGGTCTCGCAAGAGAGATAAAGTATATGATTCTCTCTCTCCCTCTTTCTCTTTTATGGAATCGGTAAAGGGTTATTCAATTTTTATGAGACGAAGTGAAACTAACCGACAGTTGATTGAACGACTAACCCAAACTAACCAAATCTATTAAAATTGATTATAACGTATCGGAACTGGTTCAAATGACTAAAACAAGTTGAGACTAAGTGACACTAACCGAAAGCTGATTCGACGACTAACCTCAACTAACCAAATCTTAGATTATAACATATCGGAACCGGTTCAAATGACTAAAATAAGTGAGACTAAGTGAAACTAACCGAAAGTTGATTCGGCCACTAACCCAAACTAACCAAATCTATTAAAATTGATTATAACGTATCAAAACCGACTCAAATGACTAAAATAAGTTAAGACTAAGTGAAACTAACCCAGAGTTGATTAGACGACTAAACAAAACTAACCAAATGTATTAATATTGATTATATCGTATCGTTACCGGTTCAAGTGTCTAAAAAAAGCTGAGACTAAGTGAAACTAACCGAAAGTTGATTCGACGACTAACCCAAACTAACCAAATCTATTAAAATTGATTATAACGATCAAAACCGACTCAAATGACTAAAATAAGTTGAGACTAAGTTAAACTAACCGAAAGTTGATTAGACTACTAACCAAAACTAACCAAATGTATTAAAATTGATTATACGTATCGTAACCGACTCAAATGACTAAAATAAGGTGAGACTAAGTGAAACTAACTGAAAATTGATTAAACGACTAACCGAAACTTACCAAATCTATTAAAATTGATTATAACGTATCGGAACCGGATAGAAAAAGTAAAATAAGTTGAGACTCGATAACGAAGTATTCACTTCTATCACGTATACTGTGCTACTCGTGACTTTCTTTTATAAAAAAATCATTAAAATCTTGTACAAATCTGCTGTAATTGCTACTACTATTCTCTGCCGACTTTCAATGTATTGTTTTGTCTTTATTGAAATCTCGCAGACGGCGCAGGGCAGGTTTGTAGACAAGGCTGTGTTGCCAGATTTATTCTTTAATTCTATATGATTTTAAATTAAAATGGTAATTTCCCTGTTTGACAATTTTATGTTGGTCAATAGTTGTGTTGTGCTGAATTTGAACAATATCTATTATTCCTGAAATTATTATTTTATTAAACTTATTAAAGCGCGGCAAAGCGATAGTGATATTAAGCTGATAAAAAATTATATTATTCATTGATCTATATCAAAGGACGAGAAGACGATTTGTGGCGCATGATTATTTCTCTTGCTGACTATATTTTATTTTTTTGTATTCCTCGCGTTTCTATACAAGCGTCTAGCGTCTGCGGTATAATTATTTGCAATCATGCTCAGTTGCGTTTCAGGATCAGCTTCTGTGCTTGTGATACTACGGTTTCGAAGGTCGGTGACAAGACATGGTTCATTTTTTTGTTTATGTTTGTTAGTTGGGGTTAATTTGGGTTTTGTTAGGCAGGGTTGGTCAAGCGTGTAGCGCGCCCGTCTCAATGCGCTTGTTTGATTAATTAAAGTTACTTTCGATTATTTTTGCTTAATATGGGATACTGAAGTACAGTACACGTGATTCAAATGAAAACTTCTTTATCGAGTTTCAACTCATTTTATTTATATGAGCCGTTTCCGATAAGTTATAATCAATTTTAATACATTTGGTTAGTTTTGGTTAGTTGTCTAATCAACTTTCGGTTATTTTCACTTTGTCTCAACTTATTTTAGTCATTTCAACCGGTTCCGATAGGTTATAATCAACTATAATAGATTTGATTAGATTGGGTTAGTCGTCGAATTAACATTCGGTTAGGTTTAAGACCTGTTGTGGTATGCTTTTTATTATTATACGTATTTACAATTCTATTAACACATCCGCTGTTGACAGTTCCAGCTGTGGTACCTATTACCTATGTGCTAAACTTTTTTTCTCATTTTGCTTGTATAAACTCTATATACATAAATATACTACTTTAACTAATATATACTGGGTGTTAGATAATTTTGAACACCTGACACGGATCCGTGTCATGCGGTAAAAGGTAAAATAGTCATTTTTAACCGATAAAATATGGGCACCCTTTTAGCTCTTCATTAGTCAATTTTTTCGGATTTTTGGAAGTAAATATCGTTATTTTAGGTTCCTAAGGTCTTGTCATATTATTCGCCATTTTGTCTTAAAATCAGCAGCAACAAAAACCTGACCCGAAAACGGCACGTAAAACAAGAATTCCCTATGTTTTAGCTATAT
>JAEQML010063215.1:0-23379 GCA_016904865.1 Pissodes strobi | reverse complement strand
CAAGATATCATTTCACGGTCGAGGAGATCTTGGAGAAAATCACCTCAATGGATGACAAAAAGGTTGTTGGTCCTTGGCCAAACCGCTTCAAGCAATGGTTGCTTGTTCCCGAATCTATATTATAAAAGTCGTCTGGTAATATTTGGATTCCAACTATTTTAAAGCAGCCAAGGCTTCCATTTATGATTTTAATAATAATAACAATATAGGCACTTCCTTGGGCATTTCTTTGCTCACTTTATTCCTAAGATATTTGAGTATATAATTACCTCGATAATTCCAGAAAACATATCTAACATTTAGCAGCACTAAGTATATCTAAGTATAAAAAAACAAATGGAACAGGTCAGTTACAACCGAGGTTACAACTAAAATATGGATGAGATTTCAAATCGATATTCCTGGCTTCAATGGTATTTGACAGCATCTCATGATTTGCCCCTGGGGAAGCTTGAGAATCTGGGGTTGTGTGGCTCTTATCTTGACTGGAATAGATCCTAACTCAATAATCGAACTCATTGGTTAGATTCAGCGGAGCTATCTCATGTAGAATAAGATCCCGGAGGAACTCCTGCAAGTTTTCCATCTGGGTCCAGTAATTTCTTTACTTTTTGTGAATGATATTGTGCATTTGAATATTGTGGATAATATGGTTATCTGCGAGCTACAGTGTTTAACTGACTATTTAGTAATTTCCTGTAATACCTAGGCAAACAACACCAATGCGATTATAAACTTGCGTTACGTTGTTTGCCTGTTTTAGATGGGTTAATTTGGGTTGGTTATCCAGTACCGAGGTTCCTATTAAATTTAATTATATTTTGAATGGCCATTCTCTGAATAAAAATTTTTGTTAATGATTTTAGTGTTACCTACGTTTGACCAACCAGAAAAGTATTCTTTAGGAATATTTCTAGAAATATTTCATGACATTTTGAAGATATTGAAAATATTTATTCAAAACAGAGATTGAGACAGAGATACTTAAAAACTAAACGTTTGAACCAAATTATAATGTAAAATTAAGTATACATATCTCAAATTCACACCAAAATATACAAAGAGGGCATTGCTCAAATTAAGAAATACGGAGAGAAATACGAATTAAAAACATAGATTCGGGAACAAGCTACAGAAAACCACACGCAAATCGAACAAGACCACACGCAATCGAACGAGACCAGTAAAAAATTAATGCTGCGAGTAGACAAGGTCCCTAAAATAGTTGGCGCTTATTTTTCTTCGATATAATTTTGATAATTTACCCTCGAATTTACCTCATTATCATCATCGATATTATCAGCATTATTAATGCCTTTATGACATCAAATTCCTCCATATCTTCTTCAACAATCTGTTTATATTCAGGACCTTCTGTATTATTGACATAATTGGAAATTGATCTGTTGCCACCCTCTAATTTTTTAATAAGTTTTCGTTGTGCGATACGTATAGTAATTTAGTTGCTTTGCAAAGAGTTCCCACCAGGAAACGTGGCTTCCATACAAAATCTCTTCCCAACAATTTACCACTTCTACGATGGTAAACTGCATTTTCGCCAAATCTCGCTCTTTGACCAGAAATTTACTTATTGATATGTCAAGTCGACTGTCAGGTATACATTCTATGCCTAAAATAATTTAACTTTCAACCCCTTGTGCCCTTGGATTAAGTAATTCTGCGGCATAATGTATACACTGTGGGCAAAATTAAATTGGAACCTTCTTTAATGCTTGATAACTTTTTTATTTTCAAAGGCTTTTTTATCATTTTTGGATATGTTATGGCCTAAGGTATTGGGATTAAAAAGAACTTTGCAAAGAGGTTCTACTTCAGTGGCGTACATAAAACGGGGTCTTTTTCCAAACCAATGTATTTCAGGTCGTTGCAAAAATCGGCCAAATGAAATATAGATGTAAAAATGGGCAAAAAAGATTTGAAACGGTTCGGAATATTGACCATTAAAAAAACAGGTCACTACAAACAAAATTGAAATTTATACTTTAATTTTGGTAAAGCCATGTCTCGTGGGCCAAATTAAATTGGATCCTTTTTAATGCTTAGTGACTTTTTATTTGCAAAGGATTTTTATATCATTTTTGGATATGTTATGGCCTAAGACATTAGAATCAAAAAGAACTTTGCAAAACGGGTCTACTTCATTGGCGTACAGAAATTTTGAATCTACTTAAATTTTTTAAAATAAAAAAAAATATATTTTAAGTTTTAATGTACGCCACTGAGGTAGACCCGCTTTACAAATTTCTTTTTGAATCTAATATCTTAGGCCATGATATGTCCAAAAATGATAAAAAAATCCTTTGAAAATAAAAGTTTATTAAGCATTAAAAAAGATCCAATTTAACTTGGCCCACAAGACATGGTTTTTCCAAAATTAAAGTATCAATTTTTATTTTCGTTTGTATTGACCTAGTTTTTTAATGGTCAATATTCCGAACCCTTTCAAGTCTTTTTTGCCCATTTCTACACCTTTATTTCATTTGGCCGATTTTTGCAACGACCTTAAATACATTGGTTTTGAAAAATTCTTCGTTTTCAGTGCGCCACTGAAGTAGACCGTCTTTGCAAAGTTCTTTTTAATCGCAATACCTTCGGCCATAACATATCCAAGAATTATAAAAAATCCATTGAAAATAAAAGGTCATTAAGCATTAAAAATTGATCCAATTTAACTTGGCCCTCAAGACATGGTTTTATCAAAATTAAAGTATCAATTTTAATTTTGTTTATATTGACCTGGTTTTTTAATGGTCAATATTCCGAACCCTTTCAAGTCTTTTTTGCCCATTTTTACATCTTTATTTCATTTGGCCGATTTTTGCAACGACCTAAAATACATTGGTTTTGAAAAATACTCCCTTTTCTGTACGCCACTGAAGTAAACCGTCTTTGCAAAGTTCTTTTTAATCCTAATACCTTAGGTTATAACATGTCCAAAAATGATAAAAAATCCATTAAAAATAAAAAAGTTATTAAGCATTAAAGAGGGTTCCAATTTAATTTTGCCCACAGTGTAGAAAGTGTGACAAATGATTTTTTTTGTGAATTAACTATATCATTGCAGATTTTTCTTTTTCGTTAAGTGGGGACAATGGACAAAGATTGTTTTGGATCACCTTTTTAATAAAATGCCTTAACAGAAAAATGAATACTACAATTTCGGAAAGTGGTTGGAAAATATTAATTTGATCCCAAAATACCTCATCATCTAAGACCCATTGCTTTATAGATTTTTTAATAATTTGTACTGCTGCTTGGCTAACAGTAATTCCCTACAAACTAACCTTGGTATTGTAAGCACTTTTTAAACATACCAAAATCGAGAATCAACGAGTTTTCTTAGGCAACTGAATGGCACGTGCGTTGGGGTCTAGATTGTTTCAGTTCTAATAATTCGTATAAAATTTATTTTAGTCTTGCCCGAGGTCTTGCCTCTCTTGCCATGTCTATTACTTTATCAATTAAAGTCGAAATACAATTAATTTTAAGCATATTTTATCATCAGGATTTTATTAAATAAAAGCATAGATAAGTGTGCAAACCTTTATTCAGGCTCCTTTAATATATATTTTTATTGTTTTCAATATTTCCGTTAGCTTTTGGAAATTTCCGAGGAAATTTCTTATATTTCGATTTCCATGGAAATATTTCGGGCGAAAATATTTTCACCTACAGCCCTAGTCTATAATAATGGGTTTTAACAATTGGGATTTGTTTGATTGTTTCTTTTTAAGTTTGAAAAATAAGATTCTCTTAAAAATATTTTGTTTTTACGTATAGTGATTTAGCCCCTGAAAAATTTAATTAACACGTTTAAGTACCATTTGGAATATTTTTTAGTTTTGTAGTGACTTTTTAAATAAATAAAAACAATATTTCAAATCACCTGAAGTCACCTAATTTTCAAACCCTATTTCGCCGTAGTATTTTCGTACAATAAAAAAACTTCTACATCTAGTGATTAAGATGATACCTCTCAAGGGCAACATAGTTTGGTAAATATAATAAATCTAATATTTTATCGTAGAGGAAGTTTACATAACCTGATACTTCCTTTGGTGTATTTTTAAGGTAACCTAATTCATATTTTGTTAACCCACATGTTGCCAACTGCTTTTGTTTACTAAGAAAATCAGGCGCTTATTGCCTTATTTTCCACTTTTAATGAGTTATGAAGTAGTTGTGCGAATTCGCTGTAATTTAATAAACCAGATGATGTGTCATTATTTTCAAACCAGCTAAACCCAAATACAAAAAATTACAAATAATATTCTCTACGTAAGTATTGCGGATATTAATTAAAAAAAACAGATAGGTACCTACTATGATTACAATGTGCAATAATTTATTATAAAATTTATTTTCCTTGTTCCCTTCATCAGTTAGGTATATGTATTTCTGAAGGAACCTTTGCTGAAGATTCACTTTTTTATACTACAAGATTGCCAACTGAGTTTTACCTCGAAATCGCCGAACATATAAACTCGATGAGAAACCAATCTAAACTAAACACGAGAAGCAGCAAGGCCCTTACCATCCGTATAGTATACAATGATTTCTATTTCCTACCTGATTTTATATCTGATTTCTTGATTATTATGGCACTTTTTAATTTTTTTTTGTGAGGTTTCTGCCTTGGTTTTGCTTCCACATTAATAGATATATCTTTTCTTCAAATGGAAATATTACTTGCTAATAACTCAATATCAACTTCAGCTAGATCTTCAGCTTGAGCTTCGGGTTCTGTCAAATTCTCACGAAAACTTATGTTTTTTTAACAGATGATTGGCCCATAGTCCACAAACAGAGTGGCAGACGTTCCGAATAATAAGTGTCTCATAATCGACCATTGGCCCAAGTTTCTTGGTATTGATGACATATTGATTTTTTGACTTTATATATATTTTTGTCATACGCTCCCAAAAATGGCTATTTTACGGACTCATTTGAGTCCGTAAAATGCTTCTTTTTAGGCCTAGTCCCTAAAAGTCGTCATGGCAACTTTTACGGACTATTCCAAAATTCCTGAATATGTCTAAATGTCAAATTTCGAATGACATGACAAAATTGTCAAATAGTTGCTGCGATATCAAATTCCAAGCTAACTTTGTCGTACATTATGATTTCAAAAATTATGGTAAATTTGCAAATTTAGGCGCTCTGAAGAATTGCAAAAAGCGTATAAATAAAAATTAAATTTTGGGAGCGTATGACAAAAAATAGTGTTTGTCACACGTACCTAAATGAAGTTTTTCAGGACTCATCTGCTATTCCGGACTCGGCTAACGCCTCGTCCGGAAACAGCAATGATTCGTCCTGAAAAACTCCATTTTAGGTACTTGTAACAAAAATAACTATTTTGTTAAGAAGGAAGTGGTGTCAGATTATGCGGTCGCGTCATTTGTGGTCAGAACAAGTTTAGTGTCACTTGCGGTGTAATCAACTAATTTATGTTCGGTGTTCGATTAGGGCCTTAACCCTTATTTTAAGCGCAAACTGAGTTCTTAAATACAGCTAATGTTGCTTGGGTATATTTATTTGCTATATTATTATATATTTGGGCATAGTTCATTGAGTAAATTTTTATTATTCTACTAATATATTTTACGCATGGCTCTCCGCTTGCGTGGCTCGCTACGGGAGCGCAACCAACACGAAACTACCCCAAGGTATGCCCAAAATCACACTTTATAAACATACTCTGCTCGAATATGTCATGATACAACAAAGAGAACATATGATCCTTGGCAGTAGTAAATCAGGCCGCCGCTCCGTGAGCATGACGTCACCTGGAGAGTTCATTCGAATTTACTGCATTGTTGGGCACCACATTATTACATTATTATCTCCAAATTATTGTCTTAAAATAATGATTTGTAATAACTTTTTTATTTAAGTTATTGCAAAAAATAGATTCAAGAGAGAAAAAAATTAAAATCTTCAATTTTTTACCTGGAAATCAATGTTCTCTTTTCAATTTTTCCTGGAAAATCCGTTTTCTCGAAATTTTCAAAGCAGAGAAGCATTTAGAGTGTTTTACTCTTAGAATTTCCCTTATCGTATTGGGTCGCCTCAGTTTTTTCGATCCTCACGACATTTTCGGCCCTGGAAATTATCATATTTGTTAATGTAATCTACTATATCATTTATTGAATAATTTTTAGAATTGCAATATTTTTTAGGGCAAATTGATAAATTCCGTAACATAAATGACTACATATTGTCTAGGCACAACCCTCTTAATTTTCGAAACAGCCATATAGCACAGGATGTGAAAAAAATTAAGGGCGTAGTGCCATACCGGAAACTCTGTAATTTACAAAGTAGAAGGCACATCTGGTTCCTATAATATAATATAGTTGAACGATCGAAAGAAATTATGTTTTCCTTTTGTCGATTGACAGCAAGACACATTTGAAATAAGCCCAGGATGATATTTTTAGGGAACGATTTATTTATTTTTGGTAAGACTATGTTTTCTGTTTTATATGTATTTACTTTAGCTTTTAAATGCTTAGATCTCTTTTGCATATGTCTATGATTTTAATGATTAAAATAAATAATAAGTAAAAATATGATAAAATGTGCGTGATACATCTGTTATGGTTTTTAGGGTTTTGGCTAGGTCGAACACAATTTTTTTTCGTTATTATATTTCTCTGACAGACAGGGCACAAGTAAACTAAATTTAAGAAATTCTATACTGTCTGATATTTAAAATATGCATATTTTTGTAATTTCACTTCTAAATGTTTAAATATTTAGATACAAGTAATAGTAAGATTTCTTGACATTTTGACAACCTTACTTGCCACAGACTTATTTAAAACAGAGTACCCTTGAAATAATTTGAAAATCATCATAGAATCGTATTGTTACGTTCTTCCCGTGGGTTCTTAACAGAATTACAACTTTGCTATTTTCAACTAATACTCTCTTTATTCACTACCACTGTATACAATATAACTCACTAAACTAGTCTTATAACTTTACCGCTAATAACTATTCAACACTCAATGATTAACTGAACTGAACTGACCAACATTCGCCTTAGGTCTGCTTATATATAATCTCAAATCTATCACGAATATTCGGGAAGTATTCCGAGGTCACTCTATATGATCTCGACGAGGCCATCGAGATAATTCCAGTCCAGCGATCCTGAAACTTCGCGACCGGCCGGGCGATGATTCATACGGACAGAGAAGCGAGGGGCACGGCGCGGCGACTAGTTCTATAGGGTAGCACAAAAACGTTCGGATGGTTGTTAGTCGTGACATTGCCTCCCTCTTAAACCTGATCGTCCCGATCAGATACTGCATGTCCGTGGTATGCTTTCAGTCTGTCGAGGTGAACAACTTTCAGTTTGCTTCTGGGACTACGCTGAATTCTATACACAACGTCATTAATTCTTTTGATGACTGTATAGGGTCCTTCCCATACTGGCGTTATCTTGGGAGATCTTCCTTTCTTCCTTTGTGGATTATATAGCCAGACTTTATCGTTCATCTGAAATCCCATAGAATTAGCTTTGAGATCATATCGTGTCTTCATTCGGTCGCTGGCTTTCTCCGTGTTTTCTCTGACTAATTCATGGACGTATAGTAACTTTTCCTTAAGGGAGTCTGCGTAGTCTTGAATTTCCATATCCTGGTTGTCTGGCGTTCCGAATAATAGGTCACAGGGTAAACGGAGTTCTCTTCCAAATAAAACCATGGCTGGTGTTAGTCCTGTCGTGTCATGGACTGCTGATCTATAGGCCATTAAAAATAGTGGTATGTGTTGGTCCCAATCCTTCTGATGTTCATTTACGACCTTTGACAAATGTTCTTCAATGGTCTTGTTAAACCTCTCAACCATGCCGTCTGATTGTGGATGTAAGGCGGTAGTCCGTGTTTTATTGATGTTGAGTAAATCACAGACTTTCTGGAAAACCTTGGATTCGAAGTTGCGTCCTTGATCTGAGTGCAACTCTAACGGAACACCAAATCTGCTGAATAAGTTATTCACAAGGACCTCTGCTATTGTAACAGCTTCTTGATTGGGGATCGCAAATACTTCAGGCCATTTACTGAAGTAGTCAATTGCCACTAAAATGTACTTGTTACCATTATTTGTTTCTGGAAAAGGGCCAGCTACGTCAATGGCGATACGTTCAAACGGTAGGCCCACATTATACTGTTTCATTTTGCCCCTAGATCTTGTTTTGGGTCCTTGGCTTGCGGCACAGGTTGAGCACTGCCGACACCACGATTTCACATCCTGGCAGTAGTTGACCCAGTAAAATCTGTCGCGAATCTTGTCAATCGTTTTGTTCACTCCGAGATGAGCACCAGACTTTCCATTATGAACTTCTTCCAGAACTTCCGATATCTTCCTACTTGGTACCACTAACTGTGTCTTCACTACTTTTCCATCGGCGCTTTCCCAGGCTCGTTTAAGAAGTCCATTTTCCACCACCAGGGAGTCCCACTGAGCCCACAGAGTTTTAAAAGCAAGTCCTTTAGTTGATATCTCGCTCCAGGTTGGTCTTGGTTGATGTTCTTCTTTAGCTCTTAGCAATAGTGCCATTTCACTATCTTCAAGCTGATCCTTTTTAAGTTGCTCTGTGGTCCACTGCTGATCAACCTCAAATTTCGTTTGCCTAATGGGAGTAATTCCTTCTTGTTGATCTATTCTTTGGCAATGCTTACAATTATCCTCGCATGGCCTTCTGGATAAAGCATCTGCATTATTATGCAATCTCCCTGCCCTGTGCTTAACCTTAAAGTTATATTGTTGTAACTTTTCAAGCCATCTGGCTACCTGTCCTTCAGGCTGTTTCATATCCAAAAGCCATTTAAGTGCTGCATGATCAGTCCTTATCAGAAATTCTTGCCCGTACAGATATTGATGGAAATGCTCAACAGACCGTACTATTGCCAAAAGCTCTTTTCGGGTTACACAGTAGTTACGTTCAGGTTTCGAAAGTGTTCGACTGTAGTACTCGATAACTCGTTCTTCTCCTGCTTGTACTTGCGATAGAACTGCTCCGATGCCGGTGTTGCTGGCGTCTGTGTCCAATACAAATTTACCCTTTTGTTCCGGATATCCCAATATTGGACTAGAACATAGAGCCGCTTTTAACTTCCTGAACGCAGAATCACAGTTATGATCCCAGTTATAATTTGTTCGTTCTTCAGTGAGCTTATGTAAAGGTGCAGCTATATTTGCAAATCCTTCGACAAATCTTCTATAATAAGTACATAATCCAAGGAAGCTCCGCAGTTCGTGTTTGTCGCGAGGACGAGGCCAGTCTTTGATTGCTGTTATCTTTCGTTGATCAGTTTGGATTCCCTCTGATGACACGACGTGCCCGAGAAATTCAACTTTTTGTTGGAAGAGAAAACATTTCTTTGGATTCAGTAAGAGCTGAGCATTCTTGATCCTAGTAAAAACTTCATGCAGGTTTTGTAGGTGCTCTTCGAAAGTTTTTCCCATTACCATTATATCATCAAGATAGACCAGGCATGTCTTCCAAGTGAGACCTCGTAGAACAACTTCCATAAGACGCTCAAAAGTAGCGGGGGCATTGCATAGTCCGAAGGGCATAACTCTAAACTGATATAAACCACTTCCGGTAGAGAAGGCAGTCTTTTCCTTATCCTGTTCGTCAATGCCTACTTGCCAGTATCCGCTCTTTAGATCGAGTGTTGAGAACCAATGAGAACCTGCTAGTGTTGTCAACGTGTCGTCAATTCTGGGAAGTGGATAGCTGTCCTTCTTGGTGACGTCGTTGAGCCTTCTATAGTCCACGCAGAATCTGGTAGTCCCATCCTTCTTGGTGACTAAGACAACAGGAGATGACCATGGACTTGATGACTCTTCAATAATTCCATCTTCAAACATTTTATCCACTAGTGTGGTAACCTCTTGCTGCTTCGTCACTGGTAACCTCCGAGGATGCTGCCGTATGGGGTGAGCACTGCCAGTGTCGATTTTATGTTTTATGATGTTCGTTCTTCCAGTATTGCCATTTTTCCTTTCAAAGGCTGTGCTCTGCTCTTTGATAAATTGTGTAGCTCTCTTCAGTTCTTCGGAAGACAGATGTTGCCACGACTTCTGGAAATGTTCTATGACTTCCTTAGGCGATGTTGAGGGTGTTACTTCTGTCTGCGTTTCGCAACTGGTTACCAACTGCACCGGCTCGCAAGTGGCTATTACATCTCCTTTATTGATTTTGATGGAATTGGATGATATATTTGCTATCCTTATCGGTATTTCGCCGTCGGTTTTGACTAGCGCTTTGCCTACGAGGTGTTTGCAAGGCAAATCGTGGTGTTGGATAAGTCCGATGCAGCCTCCAAAATCCTTCTCCAATTTCCCAAAGATTATATGCTCGGTATTTCCGCTTATTCTGACAGTACATGCCGCCACTACTTTAGTCGGTGTGCCATCGTCTGTTTTGTTAAGGATGAACTCTTCGGTGCCAAACTTCAGAAGATTAAGCTTGTTGTCAAAAGAGAATCCATGTTGCCCGATGAGATCCATCCCCAAAATAAATTCGTCTTCGATGTCGGCGACTAACACTGTGTGGTGTAATTTAATTCGTCCCAGTTGAAGTTCGATATCCATTTCCCCAAGTACTTCAGCTGTCTCACCGGTAACTGTATGTAAAACTACATTCTTTGATATGGGTAGAACTTCTACTCTATTTACTCTGTTGGACCTTATCAAAGATACAAAGAAAGAAGATTGAAGTTTTCCTGATTTGACTTGGGGGCCCTAGCGTCTCTGGATGGAGATCTAGACCGTAGTTGTACTTGGCAGTCTCTTTTGAAATGCCCAGTCCTGCCACATCTATAGCACTGATTTGATGTATTTCGGTTATGTGGCCTATCTTCCATTGGCTCCCGGAATCTCGCTGTGGCCTGAAGAACTTCCGTTAATTTCTTCAAAATTTCACCCATCTCATTTAATTCACAGCTGTTTGTCGGCTTTTCTTCCTGGATGGATACGGCCCTGATTTTTGGCTTGGAGATGTTACAGGCCGCCTCGATTTCTAGCGCTCGACCCAAAGCTTCACTGCTGTTATCAAATTTGGCTAGGCGCAGCATTTTCTGAGTTTCTGCATCTCTGATACCATCCACGAAATATTGGGCAGCAAGTTCCTCTTGAAATTCCTCTGTCGCTCCCGGGTAGGCCAATTGAATGAGACGTCTAATGTCTGCCTCAAATTCTTGCAGGTTTTCACCAGGCTTCTGATGCCGTGACTTTACTTGTGCCTGATACAGTTGTCTTCGGTGTTGGTCTCCAAATCGTCTCTCCAGGACAGCTACAAGTATGTCATATTTCCCTTGTTGGCTGATGGGAATGGTCTGCAGTAGTTCCAAGGCAGATCCACGAAGCGCTACCACTAGTGATGTAGCCATTTCTTCATTATTCCAACCGTTGGCAACAGCAGCGGCTTCAAATTGTCTTTTGTACATTGTCCAGGATGTTTGACCGTCGTACGTTGGAGGTTTGATGTTTTGTCCTGAGGCGAATGCCCTCTCGGTGGGTGCTTGGTGTTTTAGTCTGGAAACTTCTGCTTGTAGATTCTTCATTTCTTTCTGTACGTCTCCTACTTCTTTTTGTACAGTTACAACTTCTTTTTGTATATTGTTTACTTCTTTTTCAAATTTCTCATTTTGCCCGTCCAATATTTTCTGTAATTTTCCTTGCTCGCCTACAATTACATCCAGCATCCATTTCTGCAGCTGTTCCTGTTCTGCTTGCCTTCTACCTTCAGCCTCTTCCCGTTCCGCTTGCCTTTTATCTTCTTGATCTTGTAAAATTTTCTGAAACCGGTCCTGCTCTGCTTGCCTTCTACGTTCATCCTGTTCCCGTTCCGCTTGTCTTTTATCTTCTTGATCTTGCAAAATTTTCTGAAGCCGGTCGTCCTGTTCTTTTTGCCTTTTGTCTTCCTGGTCTTTTAAAATTTTCTGAAAACGGTCCTGTTCTGCTTGCCTTTTATCTTCCTGGTCTTGTAAAATTTTCTGAAGCCGGTCCTGTTCTGCTTTCCTTGTGTCTTCTTGATCTTGAAAAATTTTCTGAAGCCGGTCCTGTTCGATCTGCTTTTTACGTTCTTCCTCTTCCCGATCCGCTCGCCTCTCAGCATTTAAATTATCCATAAAATCGGCCAACATTTTATTTATTTGCTCCATTTCCGCCGTTTGTTGCCTTGTATTGACCATAAAAAGTTATAAAATTTTATCAGAATCCACTAATCAAACGGTCTCGTTGACGTACTTGTACTTCTTTCCTCGAAAAATACTTCGCAAGTCCGGTCCCTTCACAATCCAACTTCTGACACCAAATGTTACGTTCTTCCCGTGGGTTCTTAACAGAATTACAACTTTGCTATTTTCAACTAATACTCTCTTTATTCACTACCACTGTATACAATATAACTCACTAAACTAGTCTTATAACTTTACCGCTAATAACTATTCAACACTCAATGATTAACTGAACTGAACTGACCAACATTCGCCTTAGGTCTGCTTATATATAATCTCAAATCTATCACGAATATTCGGGAAGTATTCCGAGGTCACTCTATATGATCTCGACGAGGCCATCGAGATAATTCCAGTCCAGCGATCCTGAAACTTCGCGACCGGCCGGGCGATGATTCATACGGACAGAGAAGCGAGGGGCACGGCGCGGCGACTAGTTCTATAGGGTAGCACAAAAACGTTCGGATGGTTGTTAGTCGTGACAGTATCATACATACCAACCACTACTAATATTTTCTGTCAATTTATGCCCGAATATGAATTTAGCAATTCCCGGTAGCATATTAAAGCAAACAGCAAAAGAAAGTGCAAGTTTATTACAAGTAAAATCTAGGTCAAGATATGAACAGGAATATCACCTTTTTACTCAATGGCGGAATCTGAACCAAATCAAAACTGTAAACGACGGTATTCTTCTAGTTTATTTTGATGAAAAAGACACTTCTATGAAATATTCCATTCCATGGATTCCCAATAATACTAAAGAGTTTGGCTGACATCAGAAAATATCCATAAATTATTGTTTTGAAGCATCATACTTTGGGATAATACATAACAAAAAAAGTCCAGTGTTTTAATAGCAGAACAACTAACCAAATTTTTAAGTGAAGCTCCAGATGAGCCATATCTAGAAATTTTAGTATTTGGAACCTTTGATGCGTGACGTAGAGATCACTCTCGAGATGACTTAATACGCTTGAGTTTAGATGATATGGGCGATTTCTTGTCGTGTCTTCGCGAGTCGGAAGAAGGCGTAAGTCAAGAAGTTTCACCTTTACCATTAAAGCATGTGCATTCGAATTCTGCGCACTAAACCGTAAGTATGCAGATCAACCAGTAGGAGCACTTAACTCATATTCTGAGCCTGCGGAGTGAGCTGATTAATATGACAACGACTTCGTTTATTTATGATTATTTCCTTCATCGTAAAATGGACCAATCAGACAGCCCGATTTTCTGAATAAATTTTGTTTAGATAAGTGATTATTGCACTAGACCTGTTTAACAGCGATTAAACTGCGTCCTCCATATTGGATTTCGTTTTGTCGATTGTAGCTGATTCTTGCAATTTTCATTAACGGTTTTTGAAAAAAACAATATTTTATAAATGGTTTGAATGATCTACTATTGATTTTTATTGCTAAAAACTCCGATTTTCTTTAAAATTTGTATTTCATTATTTTGGTATAAGGTGACAGAAAATGTCAAATTTTGAAATATTTACATGTCGAATTTGATAAGCGGGCCTAGTCAACGCATCATTGGGATATGTAACCAAGGTTTCTAATTCAGGAAATAATCTAGCCGTATACCACTCAAACTATGAATTCAATCGATTAAACTACATTCAATATTTCTCGCATGATTTTTCTTTTTGGCAAATAGTTTCATGCAAAATAATTTATAAATAAAAACCCTCGACCGCTTCGCGGTCTCGGGTTTTTATTAAATTATTTTGCATTCAACATTTTCCAGAAAAATCATGCTCAAAATATTGAACGTAGTTTAATCGATTAAATTCATAGTTCTCGTGATATAATATATGAATAAATACAGTACCGGTCTGGTGTCCTGTGTAGTTTTGTCTTTTTCTATTATGACAGTTTGCCCAAACAAAGCGACATAAACAGATGCCGCACCTGGTTGAGTCGGGAAGTGAACACACCGCTCAGTGTTGGACTATCGATTTTTTTGACGAGAACCAGCTACTTATGTTTTTAGATTGGATTGTTTGGAAGTGTGTTATTATTTCTGTCTCATAAACTGTCTGGATCTCGGTCTGGATGATGCACATTTTAGACCGTACCGAAATGCAGCAAAATCATGTATTTGGCATCCTCAGACTTTTTTGAGTTTTTTTTTGGATCATGCGAAAATCTATTTGTTCGCCATTTTAAAGATTTTACCATTTTACCAAATGTTGTCACAAAAATAAAGGACACAATTTTGGAACTGCCTTTTCAGAATCCCTGTAAAAACTTTCCCAAAACTTATTTTGCATCACTGTTTATCAGAACAAGAAAATTTTACACTTTAAAATTTTTAAACAGAGATTTGCTTGCGCCCAAAACAAAAAACACAAAAACTTCATATTCTCCACTATTTATTACTAAGAAAACAGAACATCTTCGATATCACATAAAAAAATAAAACACAACACAAACATATTTTCTTCATCAGTATTATCAAAACTACGATCATTTTCTTCAGAATCAGATGAATCTTCATAGGGCAATTTTCATTTGAAACATATTGGCAAATTAATTGGTCATCATCATCATCATAGGCGATATCTAATGAGGTGGCTCCGAGGGTGGCTCCTATTTGGCGATAATGCAAGGTAGAATAGAAAAACTTATTCTAATTGCAAAGTGCAATTACCTAATAATCTATTTCCTTTTTCGAGTAAATATGATGAAATATGGATAAGTTTCTTGCAGAGGCTGATGATGGATTTAATTGTAGTGACCGAGATTCCCAAAAAAGACAGAAGTAATTGAATTTTCAAAATTTTACCGTTTTTTTCCGAATTATTAGTATATTGTGTAACTAGGAGGAAAAGCAAAACATTCCTGGACGACTGTGGTAGTTGCTGGACGAGGCGCAGCCGAGGCCAGCAACACAGGAGTCCAGGAATGTGCTTTTCCTACGAGTTGCACATACTATTTTTTATCCGATCGAAATTAATTAGAATACGTACTTATATAAATAGAGCCAAATATTACTGTAAATAAAAACGGTGTTTTAAATTTAAACTCAACATAATATCAAGTTTTGAATCGAGCGAGCTTGAAGTTTATTACGTAGCTACGGAAACTACAGCTAAATGTTACTTTTGATAGACGTCAGGTCTGACAAACAAGGCGTTTGAATATGACAGAAATGTTACATTCCCGGCCTAGGACGGGAATGTTATATTCCCGGACTGTTATTTTCTATTCTTGTACAGTTATTGCATGTTGCCAAGCAACGAATACAATATACTGGAATCATGACTTTTGCGGTGAGAAAACACATCGGAAAGGTGTCGTTTTTCGTCCGATCGGATAAAAAATATGTTGTTTTTAAACACTAAGAGTTACTACCATAGGGTAAAACTAAGCATAGAATGTTTATAATTACTTGCCCGCTTTTGAAATATTTGAGAGCAGAAATTCAATGCGATGTGTTGAAGAAATTGGAGGCCCAGTAGAACATCTTTCTATTTAATTAATCATTGAAATTATTTTTGTTATATATTTATGGTCAGATTCCTTGATTTGACAGTTGTTTAATAAGATATTTGATTATTATGATACGAGTTAATTAATAAATAAACGTTTCAAATGCGAATGTTTCAGAAACGGTTAAATAATTTAGCTATATGGCATGTTATATGTATTATACTTAGAACTATAGAATTATACGGGGAATCGAAAAATAAATAATAAAAAAAATCTTTTTGTGTATCCCTGTATAACCATAATTTTTGGATTTTTTTTATACACAGAAAAAAATGTGTTTTTCAATACGTACACAACCCTACTGTTATATTTTTTGGACACTTGAAATATCAAATTTAAAGGGAGGCGACATTATACACTATGTACAGGGTGGCTCGAATTCGAGTCTATGAATCGGGATCTCGAAAACCGTAAGATTTACAGTGTCGGTCAAATTAGGGCAAAATTGCGCATTTAATTGCCTAATAATATGCCGTTTAGAAAGTTTTAAAATTTGGAGTATTTCCACAGATATCAGGAAAAAAACCGAATTTTTGAAAAATCGTTTTATTTTTTTCCTGGGTTTAGTTAAAACCGGATTTCAAATTGAATTGCACTTTTGTTTGCATTTCCACTTTTTCCGCTCTATCCAATGGTGATATCCAGTTTGGAATCCGACGTTTCGTCTTCAAAGGGTCATCATCAACTTTCTTTTTTTTAACAATATCTTTAATTTTTTTATCGTTTTTAGATGATATTGGCGTTATTAATATATCAGTATTTGTAATTTTTTTTATTTATTTTATTCTTTTTTTTAATTATTTATCTTGCTTTGGCGTAATTTTGAATAGCTTAAATTAATTAAATTTAATTAAAGTTGGTATTTAAAAAAAGTTGATGAGGGTTTTGGAATCCGACGTTTCGTCTTCAAGAGGTCATCAACTTTTTTTTAAATACGAACTTTAATTAAATTTAATTAACCTGAACTAATTAAAATTACGCGAAAGCAAAATAAATAATTAAACAAAAAATAAAAGAAGAAATAAAAAAAATTAAAAAATTTAAAAATACATATTTATATGAATAGCGCCAATATCATCTGAACAACGATAAAAAAAAATTAAGTTCGTATTTAACTCATATACTGCCGAAAGTATTTTTTGCTTTACTCGTTTATGAGAGATAAGGGGATTTGGTGTGGCATTTTTGCTGATCTATTGGATAATAATTGTTGGATACATTAAATACGCAATTTACTAAAACAAATACGAAAACTGTAATCATAAATGAAAAAAACCTTACTGACTATCATATTCGAGAAAGCAGTTTTTGGGATGCAATCCTACATCGCATTTCTTGCACCGAAATTGCACTTTTTATGGCACAAACGGCATCTAACGTGATTTTCTTGATAAATGATAAGATGGTCTTTTCCATCGTATCGTGTTTAGAGTCGTGTTTCTTTTCTTTTTGAGAAAATCAGTTGAGACGCTGTTCTCTTTCCAGCGACAAAATATGATATTTTATGTTTTTTTTTAAACATATTCAAAGACGCCTCTTTCTTCTTTCTTCAGATCTTTAGTGGAATTTATTATAGGAACCGCTATTCTATTCTTTCTTACAGTACCTATCAGTTGCTTTTATGCCTCTGTCTCTTCAAGTCCCATGAGGTAAAAAAATTGTCAAAAAACATTTAAATGGTAAACGACCTTTCTCTGTCGTCATTGTGTCAGCAAATGCTAAAAGAACGTTCACCCCCAAACCTAAATCCTTGTATCGTTCATCTAATTTCGTCGTAGAGCCTTGATAGGGTTCAAACTACTCGATATAACCCCTGTGGTCTGTCCCCGAGTCTGTCCCCATCCAGAACTTTTAGCCTCATCTGATTGGCTTGCCCCTAATGAATTGTTTTGGGCCATGACGGCCAAAGTATGAAATGTAAAATATAAAAAAAGTGCTTAGAGAACCCATAACTCGTAAACACGGGACTTCATAACACCATAATTCATAGAAACTGTGGTCGAGGACGTCCGCTCTAACCTGCGTAAAAAGTAAGACAAAGGGGCGCAAAGTACCAGGAAGGTTATCCATTGTAACAATTTAAGCATCACCAGAATCCTCATCTGTAACACTTCCATTAGCGTTTGTGGGAGGTAGGACCACTATTGCGTCAGGAAACTCGTCCTCATCATCAATATGTTCAACCTCCTCCAACAATTCGTTTAGAGTTAATGGTTTTTTCCAGTACCTAAAAAAGTAGTCTATACTGCCACTGGCCTTTTAAAAGTACGGTAGTGTTTACAGTCATAGCTGTCATATACAACCAAAAAATCTTTTAAAATATAAAGTATTAAAATGTCAACTGTTTTGTATCCGTATTTGTAAATAAACTTCATAAATTTACAGTAAAAATAAAATACCTCTTACCTTTTATTATCCATGACCGAATAAAAGAAAATCACTGAAAAACACTTGCGTTTATCACCAAGCAGACGACAATAAATCACCACCAAATGTCAAAATTGTTTGAAGAAATAATAAAAACGACGCTGATGGCGACATCTCTGTGAGGAAGTTCCAATTCAGCAAGAAATATCGATTTTGTTAATGTCCTTTTAAAAGGCCAGTGGCAGTATCTGGGTAATAAAAGAAAGTTGATGATGACCCCTTGAAGGCGAAGCATCGGATTCCAAACTCACTACCACCATTGGAAAGAGCGAAAAAAGTGGCAATACAAAGGAGCAATTCAATTTGAAATCCGTTTTTAAATAAACCCAAGAAAAAAATAAACGATTTTTCAAAATTTCGGTTTTTTCCGGATATCGCCGGAAATAATCGGAATTTTAAAACTGTCTAAACGGCATATTATTAGGCACTTAAATGCACTATTTTGCCCTTATTTGACCGACACTATATCTCTTACGGTTTTGCCGTAATTCCCATACATAGGCTCGAATTCGAGCCACCCTGTACATGCGTGGTCATCCTATGCAAGATATACAAATAAATATGACTAGAATTAAAATTCAAAGCTCTAGATTTCTGTTGATCTTACATATCTTAAAAAACAAGAAAAGTACTTACCAAAAGAAATTACCGAATAATACAATATTTAAAAATTCACTCTAACTCTAACGAGTTAAATAAAGACATTTAGTGGTACAATACACGTGATCACCCTATAGAAAGTATAATTTACTCTGATATTCTAATGCTTCGGTACATATTTGAGTAAAGCAGCGGGTGAGAAATGCATTCGTATGTATACAAACATATTCTCTCGTCCTATAACTTCTTTATGTAAATATACGCCTTCCTGCTGCTGTGGATTTAGACATGCCGTTCATCCATACATACATATTACATACATAGAAACAGACAAAACTACTAGTTTAGAGTTCGCTTTTCGAGGCAACTTTTCTGTATGGTTGTCATGACTTAATGTTTATTGGGTTTATATCTCGTCTCGTCTAATATTTTCCTTTTTAAAATAAATGGCTAGACGCATTTTGTACGGAAATGCAGAAGACACGGACATTTCTTGGCAACACATAGATTTAATATGGAACAACGTATTTACTTTATTTTTATATTTACATTTTGTGAGCCATAGATCTTAAAGTCAAATAATACTGATAACCTTGTATTGAGCAAGTAGTTCGATAATATTAAATTGCGGCACAATAATCTCAAAGAAGAGGTTAAACTTTGTCTGCTCCAATTGAACTACTAATCACAGTTTGGATTGAGTGAAAAGTTATTTTAATTCGAGTATGCTAATAAATAGCACATTCCCCAAAGGTTCCTCTTCAGAACAGTGAAATTACTGTATGACTATCTGGACTAAATAATCTACTCTTTCTATATTACCATACATACAATTTAGCATGAAGCAAATAAACAAAAAAATTAATGGAATATGTTGATGTGAACTAGTTTTTTTTATTGTTCTCTGTGATCGAGGTCATCGATTTTCAATTATATTTGGACATTGGCTTTGCGAGATCAATTATTAATAGTTAGCGGCAACAGGAGATATTTTTATTGATAGATCTATTCGACTAATAAATATTTTTAACTATTTATTAATGTCAAAGCTGTTTTACGTAATGTTTTCTATAATTTCTTGACGTTACTTTTTTGCTGGACGCCTGTCTGCCGGGAAATACTGCAGCCTGTAGACATATTCTTTTAATATTACTCGAGATATATTACTGCAACCGTTTTATTATTTGCTTACCAATCTTCACAATGATCTTGAAGAATACGAGAGGTAAATAGAATTGACGGTAACAATAAACGTTGATTGGGACGAAAAATCAAAGCACAATATGGAAACAAAAATATTTATTAAAATAAATTCGAAAATGCCAAGTGGAAATAAGTGCTCGGATGTTCACCTTTTAATGATTAAGGCGAAGAGGACGAACAACATACAAATCTAAGGGAAACTGTTGTCAACACTACAAGGAGGAAATTGAAATTATTTTTTTGAAGTGAAACTTCTATTGGTGCATTCAACCCATTTTTTTTCCTGTGTAGTGAATAAGACTGACCCATCATGCGTTAGGCTCTACGTGACGCTCATTATGATAAATCCGCTCGACTTTCATTTCCCTGGGTAGGAAATTAAACTGGGCCCTCACACGTGACGCGTGACTCTCGGCTCTCATTCAAATAACGTCAGCGGCAACTGCATTTTTCTCGAAAACGGCTGCAAGTGGAAATTTGGGGCTGCCGATGGTCCATTATTTTTAGTGGTCCGATTTTCAGTCTCCGAGTTATTAGGTAAAATGTGGGATTTTTCAAAATTTTGCTTTTATACCGATAACTGCCGAAAAAATTAAACAATTTGACGAGAATGGATAAAATAGCGAATATTTTTTTACAGGTTTGTATTTTTGGGAAAGGAGCGAGGAAAGGAGTCACTTTGAGTCTTTCTAGCGCCGAAAAAGACGCGAAGCTCGGAAAAACTTAGATAGGAGATTGCTAGGAGAAAGACTTTCTAAGAGCGGTTTCAAAAATGTCGGTAAAATATGCTTTTCAGGGAAAATGTAAAAACACCGATTTCTAGGTAAAAGAATGAAAGTTTTTATAATTTTTTTCTCAAAAAGTATTTTTCTTATAAATTTGACAAAAATCGATGCTAAAATTTATAATAGAAAACACTTCGAAAATGACGAGGCGTTTAATATAGGGTGAGCTAGTTGAATTTAAGCTTAAACATTTCGAATTTTGACACATTGCCAGTTAATATTTTATTACCAAAAAACCGGATGATAAGCAAGTTACTTTAAAGATATGGGTAGATTTTACCAGAATATGGCATTGATCTGATTGAAAATACCGAATTGGTGATTTTTTTGAGTTTTAGTTTCAAAAATTTACTTTAAGCGTACGTGCCAGTCAACGCTTAGCTACTTTCAAGAAATGAGACTCAGATTTATAAACAACGTAATCTCTGCTATAAAAAAGTAACAATTTTCCATACGATATCGAGAAATATAAGAAAATCGATGTTAAATTGAAACATGCCAAAAATCGCAAAAAAATTACGAAGTTTTTATATCTCGCCAATTTTACGAGTTTGAATAGATAGTTTGGCTTATGTAGTGATAAGCGAGACTGGTCTCGGTTTTGCAGTCTTAGTTTTGCAGAAAAAGCAAGACCAAGACCATGACCGAGACCGCTTTTTGGTTAGCAAGACCAATACTGTGTGTATACTGTGAACAAGACCAATACCAATTCCATGTCCTGCAAGACCAAGACTTTTGTAAGATGCAAGAGTCTTGCGAGACTCTTTCAAATTTCGCACTGTATGATAATATCAAGGGATTGTTTCTACTAATATCTTGTTCCTCTATTACTTTTTAAAATTTAAATTGTTTGCATATTACATTAAATTTTATATTTTACGTGGAATTTAGACTAGCTTTGTAAATTATTGTTTCTGAAATAGATGTATACTTTTGTATATTTCTGAATTATATAAAATCATTATCATGTTGGACGTAGGTATCATAAAATTGAGCATAAAATTAACATAAACATATATTCCAGTTGGATAGAGACTCTTTTTAGGGTGTATTTGACAATGAAAAGGTAACTAGTCTACTTATCAATAATAATTGATTCGATTTTTAATTAGTAAATGATTGGTGTGGTATTGGTAAATGTTCGATTGTTAGATTTTTATGTTTTCGAAAATTTCAGATTTTTAGTTACTCAATGCTAAGAGTGGAACATAAGGTAATCAAATTCGAAACAGTTTGTGAATATTTTATTGTTCTGTTTTGTTTTTTTTTTATTTTACTGTTAAGCAAGACTAGCGAGACTCTTGCTGCAAGACCAAGACCAAGATAGCACATTAGTTTGCAAGACCAAGACCAAGACCATGCAAGTCTTCGCCTTGGCCTTGGTTGCTCATCACTACTAGAAACTTATTTTTTACAAAATCGCCAATATTAGGCTCAATTTTAGATAATTTCATTTCAATTACATCTTCTTCCTCTGTTTTTCTTTTACTAAATGATCGACATCACCAAGGCCGTTTCCACTGTCAATCCATTTTTCATCTTCTGTAGTATCCGAGTTTTACTTCCTTTTTTTTTCTCATTTTTGCTTTACGCTTTTGAATATTTTTTCCTTATTTTTTAATTAAATATCCTTCTCTTCTTCTCTCTGTCTTCTTGGTTTTCTTTTTCTCTTCTCGGTCAAATTATGGCAAAATTGTGCTTTTCGGTGCCTATAACAATATGCAGGTTTGAAAATTTTAAAATTCCGGAAAAAACGAAATTTCTAAAACTCGTTTTATTTTTTTTCTTGGGTTTATTTAAAAACAGATTTCAAATTAAATTGCACCTTTGCATTGTCACTTTTTCCGCTCTATCCAATGGTAGTATCTAGTTTGGAATCCGACGTTTTGTCTTCAAGGGGTCATCATGAGCTTTATTTTTTTAAATTCGAACTTAATTTTGTATCGTTTTTCGGATGATATTGGCGTTATTAATATATTAGAGTATTTCTAATTTTTATCTTTTTTTTTAATTATTTATTTTGCTTTGGCGTAATTTGTCATATTTAACAAAAGGCTGATGAGGGATTTGGAATCCGACGTTTCGTCGTTAAGGGGTCAGCAACTTTTTTTAAATACTATCTTTAATTAAATGTAATTAACCTAAACTATTCAAAATTACTCCAAAGCAAAACATATAATTGAAAAAAGAATAAAGAAAAATTGAAAGATAAGAATACAAAAAAAAATACATAGTCATATTAATAACGCCAGTATCATCTGAAACACGATAAAAAAAATGAAGTTCGTATTTAATAGAGAAAGTTGGAGACGAAACGTCGGATTCCAAACTCAACTTAACCATTGGATATAGGGGAAAAAGTGGCAATGCAAAAGTATAATTCAATGTGAAATC
Organism: Pissodes strobi; assembly: GCA_016904865.1. Taxonomy (NCBI): domain Eukaryota; kingdom Metazoa; phylum Arthropoda; class Insecta; order Coleoptera; family Curculionidae; genus Pissodes; species Pissodes strobi. The sequence goes on along the minus strand of JAEQML010063215.1, from coordinate 186 downwards.
GGTTTTTAAATAAGCCCAGAAAAAAAAACGATTTCGGATATCTCCGGAAATACTCGGAATGTCAGACTTTTCTAAACGATATATTGTTAGACACCTAAATATGCATTTTTGCCCTAATTTGACCAACACTATATATCTCTTACGATTTTCAAGATCCCCATGCATACATAGACTCGAATTCGAGCC
>MU193489.1:8938-23381 GCA_016904865.1 Pissodes strobi | reverse complement strand
TCTCTTCTAGTTTCCGAGATCCCAATGATGAGGCTCGAATTTGGGACACCCTGTACATTTACTAATCAATACATTCATAATGCATTACGAAATGAAAAATATTAGTACCTAGGATAGATTATGTCTTCAATTCTTTATAGAAAGCAGCTTAACTTCAACCTCTTGAGTATAAGGCACAATAAATACAAAACAAAAGTAAATTAGATTATATTATACTTGTAACGCTTATTGTTTCAGATATACAAGATAAATAAGGAGCTGAAGACGACAAGAGAGTCGGAGTTCCTGTTAGATGACTCGTCAACGGATGAAGATGATTGAACAAATTTGAATATAAACACAGAAATCAATAAAAATTTAATTTTTCACTTATACTATAATCATTTCCTTTTGTTGCAAAACATTCAGCCAGCAAATAATTATCATGTCGCATGCCGCCAATATAGTTTTGTACCTGTTATTATAAAACCTCATAATTACTATACAGGCCCATTAATGCACAATGATGCAGACTTCTTGCAAAACACGCTTCCTTTCCTTATCCCCTCTAACCCTTGGATATTTGGAATGAAGTTGGCCGTCATGTTTTCTGGCGTTTGTTTGACAAGTTTTTTTAGGTTTGCAGAAACATGTTTTAAACCATTAGGTTAAGGAAATCACTCACATTAAAGGGCACATTAAGGATCAGCAGTATATATAGTTTCAGCGTTCTGGGCCCTAGCAGTGCGCAGTAGCAAAAATCGCTAACGTGGGCTACGCCATTTTTAAATAGACAGGGTAGTCAGGAGAGGTTAGACAGCATAGACAAGTTAGACAGGACAGGTCAGACAGGATAGACATGTTAAACAGGGCAGGTCAAACGGGATAGGCAGGTTAGACAGGACAGGTCAGACAGGATAGACAGAATAGGTCAGACAGGATAGACAGGTTAGACAAGCGTGGTCCACGTGGAGATTTTTGCTACAGGGCACCTCCGCCGAGGCGGCGCGGCGGGCCCAGAACGCAGAAGCTATATCAACTATCAGCGTGGCCAGGAGATCATGCTGAACGAGTCTGTATGCTAATCTGTCGCGCTCGCGTATTGCTACATAGGTAACGACAGATAGGAATTTTCCGTTATTTTGTATATTTCTTTAGTTGCAATTTAAAAATGGAGTTAACAGAACGACTAATAGAAGCTGTTAAAAAATACAAAATTCTATACGATTTATCCTATTCGGGCTGCATATTTATATCTATCACACGCTATTGCAAAGCGAGCGATGCCAGAACGCAGTTGTTATCTATCACATGTTTTGCAAACGCGCCTCTTTAACTAGCACATGCGATCGCCAAAAATGTTGTCTTTCCGATTAAATACAGTAGTAGACAGTAGTAGTTCTTCACCTGTAGTTGTATCCGAGGTTGTATATAGTTTTTTTTTATTTTATTTTGCATAATCCTAAAGATGAACTTATCCTTTAACATACAGGGTGTTAAAGATTTATTTTATCTTCAGTTTTAAAAAACATTTTCTAGTCGTAGTTAACAACACTAACCCCCTGATTTTTTTCGCACTTATTTATTTACACCCTGTATAATAGGATACAAAAATCGAGTTTGGAATAACAAATTTCCAATAATATTCAGCATAATATTCATAAAAAAGGTGCTCCTTTTAATCTGGAGGTGAAAACACCTCCAGATTAAAAGACTTCTGTTTTCGCTGGGAAATTAAAATACAGTTTATTTAGCGATTACATGTGATAGTTATGAAGGCGCGTTTGCATAACATGTGATAGATAAGAAACTACGTTCGGCTCACGGGATGAGCGATAGCGTGTGATAGATATAAATATGCATCCGGGCTACAAAAATAATAGAATTAAAAATAAAGTTTGAGACGAAATTGGAGTTAGTGGGTATGGGTGCACTTTAGCCGGACTTGCGCAGATGGGTACTGCGCAGCCACTAGCAAAACACTGCGAATTTCGGCGACTTAAGCTATAGCATATATAAAGGCGTGGCGCCGTGTGACCTACCGCGTCATAAATTCCTCGCCATGACGTCACCGCCAAAATTTAGGCCACTTGCGCAGTATCATTTTAAATGTTTTGCGTAATCTAATAATTTCTGGCTCCCCGCCATGAAATTAGTGCCGCCATAAATTCTCAAAATCTGATACAGGTTTAGACAGACAGATATACAGCTTTGTATACAGCTAGGACAGCTTTTTAGCCAGCTAAGACTACCCTTTAGACAGACAGAGACCTTTATAGATAGCTTTATAGACAGACAGACAAGCAACCTTATAGACAGCTTTATATACAGATTTATAGACAGCTAAGCTAGCTTTTCAGACAGGCAGGCAGCTAAGAGGGAGCCAGGAATTATAACGCAAAACATTTAAAATGATACGGCCCAAGTGGCCTAAATCTTGGCGGTAAAATAGCTCATTTTAGGGCTCAAGTCGCGGAAATTTGCGGTGTTTTGCTGGTGGCTGCGCAATAGTCGTCTGCGCAAGTTTGGCTAAAGTGCCCCCATACCTACTTTTGTCTTCACATAATGCAGCAAGCAAAAGTACTTCATTATTATATTCACTCAGTTAAGAAAAAATAAAAAAATACAGATATAAGAAAGCAACAACCACACCGTCAAACATCAAACCGGTACTGAACGCTGTGAATCTGAACGCGAAAGCCACCATGATATCGCTACCCTGATCGTGATGGCACCAGCGTGTGTAGGCCGTAGACATAACTGGAAGCCCTATTTATGTATACAGAAAAAGGCAAGTAAGCTGCAATTTAATTTTTAGTCTAAAAAAATTATTAATAAACATTATCAATCATGATAATCGCGCATAAAGCAATACTAGCGCAATTACGTTTCAAACTACATACTAAAAAAGGTTAAATTTGTAAAAAAAATTTGTATTATATTTTTTCGGGATTTTTGCATCTAAAATCTCTACTTAACTATGAAATTTTGAAAGAAATTGCACATTTAAATATACGCCTGTAAACAGCTTTTGCCTAGATTTGATGACGTCACGTGTAAGCCGTCAAGTCTATTTGTAGGAGATAATGGGCTAACCCAATACCTTTGACAAATTTGTGCCTGATATATTCGACAAAACGATTCAATTTTCCAAGAGAGTGGCCGAAAGAAAATCATGACTTGTTAGAAATAAGCAATACAAAGTTTTTATTTATCTACGAAAGAAGTCACAAAAAAGAAACTTTCGCTCATATTATTTACGGAGATTTAACAAAAGAGATTGAACGCCTTGATGGCCGTACTAGGAATAGGTATAAGTGGCGTCGAAGTCGAATCTCTATTATTTATTCTTCTATAAATATTATTTGGAATGAAAATAAATATGGGTCGTCTGTGGATTACGGAACGTTCAATTTTTTAGGTTTAAAAGGGAAAGCTTTATTACAATTAAATTATTTTTATATCATACCAGGACATTATTATGTTTTTATACCTTAGATACCATTTACATAATTAATTACTATATGCCCTTGCGGGCATTAAGTCCACTTTATGGGCCGTGCGGGCATAAATTATATTTTATGGACTGAAATAGTTTAATTGAATTCGTATTTTTTTTTATATTTACATATTGTGAATGCAATAACGAACTAGTATGACATACAAGTTCGTATGAACCACGGGTATTAATATTTGCGGATAATAGGACAATGTCATTTTCTTTCTTCATTGCGCGCCATGTCTTCGTGATGCAACCAGTCGTTTGTATGTGCCGTGGTGGTCTAGGGCTTTGTATAGTTAGCATTCACTTCGGCGACTCGAGTTCAAACTCCGTAGGTGTTTTAATTTTTTTTAAAAGTTATATTTCTAAACTGTTTTTTCCTGTTTTTGGGTATGTCTTGGGTTAGTTTGGGTTAGTACCTGGTTAGTTTCCTTTTCTTGAGCTCCCGTAGCCAGCGAAGCGAGCGGAGGGCTATACGAAAAGTGAAATATGCGAAGGAATGAAAATTATATTGTCGGAGTATCGTCGCGTGTATCAATAGACGTGTACGTCCTCGGGCGACTTATAAACCCTCTGGCCAGAGGCCCTCGGGTTTGTAACATTGTCGCCCTCAGGGCATAAACATCTACTTAATAGCCTTGGTACATAAATAACTATTATTTCCAATTTATCCTTATTATTGTGATCTTATGTAATGCATATAAGAAGTTTAGAAAACAGATTATCTTATTTCATTATTTGACGTTAAAGACATAATATATTCTATAGATGCATAATTACGTATTAATTTTATTTTATATAACTTCTAAACATATATCTACTTAGCTAAACTTCTTAGAGAATAAGAAACTAAGGATTTGGGTTAATTCGAGGACACAAGTAAATTAACATTGGAATTAAACAAAAATAAAATAAAATGATTTTTGTATATGCTATTAGTTAACATGTTCTGGCTATCACTTTAAAATTGAGCAGGCGAATTTTGGCCGGGACCAGACTTACGGAGCTTTTTTTAAAATCAGGAAAAACTGGTATTATCTTTAATGATAAAAATGATGATGCCCGAAGTCTATCACCAGCATGTGCTTGAAAACTTGTTACTAGAAATTGAAATTATTACTGACAATTACTGCTTCCAGCAAGACGGTGCACATGCTTTTCACAACACAATAATATCTCCTATTTACTACTACTAGTTTTAATCATCCCCTGATGATGCTAAGATGGTTAGCGAAATGCGCGTAGAGTGCTAAAATTCTGTTTCGGTATTGTGGATGAAACTCTGTTTTAGTGCATGTTATCGAAGGTTCCAAATCCCAACCTAATATATCTCCAAGAAATCCAGATTGAGCCGGATATGTGGCCGCTCAACAGCCCTAATCTGAACCCCGTTGACTACAGCATATGGGGAATCCTAGCTACAGCATATGGGGAATTCTGGAATCCATGATCTATGCCAATTACAACATATAGGCAAGAGACGAGTTGAAAAATTGAATTATTTATTGCTGGAATCAGTTCTATAAGAGTATTATAAATAATTCTATTAATCAATGGAGAAGACGCCTACAAGCTGTAGTGGATAATGAAGGGGGCCTCATCCATAATCAATTCGTATAAAATATATTTCTTTTCTTGCTATTTACAGATACCAATTGCTTTGTATTGTATTCTATCATTCGATATTTCCTAATGTTATTTAAGTTTATAATAAAGACTGTAATTTAGAATAATAAAAAAATTTAAGCAATTTTGATAAGCTGATAATGCTGGTGTTTATTAGGTGATAATACGAAAATATTAATGGGCGCTTATTGGCAAGCACCATCATACAAAAAATATCGTTTCTTAGGTTTTGGTTCTAAAATATTGATATTTTCAGGACATCTTTCCCCATAAATGCCCATCTTAAAAAATATATCGGTTGGTCTGTAAGTAGCGCAGTTCATAAAACCGTTGTAAATTCGGTACTGGCCTAAATACCCCTGCTCAACTTTAAAGTGAGAGTCAGAACAAATATTGGCTAATATCATATCCAAAAATCATTAAATTCCATAAACAAACAAAAAGTTATTAAGGGCCAAATTATATTCCTACTTAATTTGGCCCACAGTGTATTTTGATCATTTAAAGAAATGTAAAACAGATTCATGCGTAAAAGTATGAATTTTAACGTTCTTAAATCAACGCAATATCATTTTTATGTGAAAATCCACTTAAATTTGTTTTTGCACATTTCTTTTAAGAATAAAGACCTGACCAACTGCAGAAACCGAGATTAGGCAATTTAGTACCAACACGAAGATAGAAATATGACAGAAATAATCTCAATTACTTGAAAAATGTAAAACCTTATTATCGAGGCAGAACATTTTTATTAGGATAATCATCGATATTATATATTCTCGGATTTATCTCGCTACTGTAAAGTTAATATATTTGACATACTTCAAACCAAGAAAGCAATCCAATTTCCAAGAGAGTCTTCAGAAGAAAAGCAAGATTTATTGGAGATAAGCGATATAAAGTTTTTATTTATCGACGAAAGAAATTACAAAGCCCAACGTTCACCCCTGTTGTTCTTTCTGCTAGGACAATAGCACCATTTAAAAGTCGAATCTCTATTATATTTCTTCTTCATTCTGCTATAAGTGTAATTTGAGAGTTAAATAAATGTGAGTCGTGATGCTGTGGATTATGGAAGTTAAAGCAATTTGAATATACATTAAAACCATATCGATATGAAATATATTAACCTGAATTATGATAAATCATGACTCTGTTATTTTTGTGTTTATCAACAGTTAGCTTTACTTTTATGTAACTTCTGAGTAAATAACAAAAACCTCTTAGGGAATGAAGAAATATAGAATATCTACAATAAGGTCAGTAAGTTTGGGATCAGTCAACAAACATAAATAGATCATGAAATTATGCCCAAATGACCAGACATTTATAAGGCAACATTATTCAGGCAGAAATCATGTTTCTCGTAGTAGACCGGGCTCCCAGTGGAGTTCCGTATGCAAAATATGCAGACCGCATTTTGACTTCTGATATGTGCTGTACTGATCTTATACTTCGATATGAATGATGTTGCCAGTGAGTGTTGTGGTACGTTCTCTCTCCCCCTTCCCCTTCTCCATTGCTGTTAACATTGTTAGCATACTTCGAAAAAGTATTGATCATAATCATGGGACTATTAAAAACGAATGTTTAAGGCTGCATGTATACTTTTTTCGGTTATAAATATAACACACCACAATTCAGTAGGTACGTTTAATTTTAATTCAAAAATCATAGAAAAAAAATTATAGTTAATTTTAAAAACAGTGTCTTATTTTCTTACAAATTTTGAGCCAATGGAAATATTTCAATTTTAATTTATACTACTATAAAGTGAAATTAGCGTTCACGGCACCAAGGAGTCATCTGATCATCATTCAAAAATATATTTTTTTTCAATCCGAAAATCACAATTTTTCCAATCAGGAAAAAAAATCACCAGAAGTGGCTTAATAAAAGCGGGACAAAATAGGCTTATCTGGACAACTTTCAAGCTGACGCGCATCTTGTGAGTGCGTGCGTGTGTTGTGAGTGTGTTAAATATGTGAGTATGTGTGCGTGTGAAAGCGCGTGCCGTGGCGTTTGCGCGAGAGCGCGCATGGGGTTTTAAAGGAGATAAAAATGGGATAAAAGAGTTGTTTAATGAGAAATAAGGGCACATCAGCCGTTGAAAATATTTAATTTTTATATATATTCATATTAATTATATATATTCATATTAAATATAACAGTACCACTTAATACTTAAAATATATTATATGTGGACATGCATTTTACTGAAACAGTAGTATAAAAGCTTTACTATGTACGGTTAAATCAGTATATAAATATGGCTAGAAATACCATGACTTTCAAAGAATTTTGAAATAAAAAAATTTAAAATGAAATTACTCTAGTTGCCATCTGGGTCTGGGTCATCGGAGTCTTCTTCATTATGAGGCAATTCTGCATTAGAACACTATCCACTGCAGTAATGACATCATTCCCGGCACACCATTCCCGCGGACCGACCGCAGTATCCACACGCATCTCCACATCCGGATTTGCACGCACCCCTAATTAGGTTCAGTATACTCGGCGGGGCAGCGAGCAGGTCGGAGCAGTGTGCCACAAACCGCGCTACGTAGTCCAGTTTTCTCCAGTCATACTTCGTTGCGTTGTCAACCAAGTCATCAGAGCAACAGCGAAGAACTACGGGGAAACGGTCAGAATAAAACAAACTGGACCCGCCTTCTGAAGCCTGCACTCGAATAGAGAGGGATAAGGATGCTACAGGACCCCGGGGATGCAGATACCTTGACCAGTATATTAGCCCGACCTTTGCTATAGCTGCAGCAGACACGGATATTCTTGCCATGCTTGTCCAGCGCAGAAAACCTACCCAGAAGTTGTGATTTTTCGATAAAGGGACCTGTGGAAGAGGCACAGAACATCGGATTGATACAGGAGCACCTTGACAATGTGAAGTCAGCCATTCTCTTTGCTCATGCCTTTTCCGGCTGTGATACAATGCCAGCAGTTTTTGGAAAAGGAAAGGCATCAACATTGAAAATTCTCCAGGGCAACGAAGTTGGAGTCTTTAATAAGCCCGGAGCAGATTTGGAGAGGATCGTCTCCTGCGGTAAGAAATAGCTTCTTGCTTTATACAGAGGAGCGAAATATGCCACCCTAGATGACCTTCGCTACACCCTCTACAACAAGTGTAGCCGCCACGCAAAAGCTAGATGCTGACTTGCAGCTGAAAACTTTGCCCCCTGCAGCTGCTCGACAACATTCATTGCGCGTGCACCTGCAGGTAATTTGAAGAAAAATAAAAGGGTAAAGCATTCTGCATTAGTAAAATATTAATTAGGTTGATATTTTTTAAGTTCAAGAATGGCTTGGGACAGGAACAAAGCTGGACGCAACGAAGTACGGCTGGAGAAAACTGGACAACCCAGCGCGGCTTGTGCGCTTGCCCTGTCGAGTCTCTTGAGCTTAATTAGGTGTGCGTGGAAGTACAGATGTAGAAATTTATGTGGACGCCGCTCCGAGGCGATTGAACACAGTAGTGGAGAGTGTTCATGCAGAATTGCTTCATAATGAAGAAGACCCCGACGACCCAGATGGCGTTTAGAGTAATTTATTTTTTTTTATTTCATAATTATTTGTGAAATTGTCAACTCATGGTATTTCTAGCCATACTGATCTTCCTGTACATACATGCTTTTATACTACTGTTTCAGGAAAATGTATGACACAAGATGCGCGTCAGCGTGAAAACTGATCAGATAAGCCCATTTTGCTCAGTTTTTTAGCCATTTCCGGAGAATTTTTCCCGATTGGGAAAAATTATCATTTCCGGGTTGAAAAATTACTTTTTCTTAAAAAAAAAAAAAACACGTTTGAACCATGATCAGATGACCCCTTGGAGCCGTGAACGCCAATTTCACTTTCTAGTAGTTTACTTTAAAATTGTAATATCTCCATTGGCTCTTGTAAATTTTCCAGTGCGGATGCGGGGATTTTTGGGGACTTTGTTTCCGATGATAAGGTACTGTCTTAAGAACCCAAATCAGTCGTCAGATGTTATGAATATTTTTTTCTGCGATACCACATTCCTCGGCAACCTAACTTTTCTAGTTTATGCCGGAGGTAAAATAGTGGGGGGAGGGGGGCGAAACGGCAATCGCACCATGCGCACGCTCGGCAACATGCTTTTTTATACAGACAAAGGTCTCAGATACACAAATCACAAAACAGACTGCGGTCTGCAGATTTTGCAAACGAGGAACCCATTGGAGCCTGCACTATAGAGCATTATTGCGATTTTATATGTTTCCGGATTTATCTCAATTACTAAAACATGTTTGGTATCAGTTTCTCTAATATTTTTGTTTTATTATTCAGAAACAGAGAAGAACAATAGAGTATAAAGGAAAGAGATCTTTATTTTATTTTTAAAATTTAACATATTTCACCCTATTCATGTATTGTTTTGTGAAACATTTCGAATAACTCAGAAATACATATATCTATTTCTGATCAAGAATCTCTCTCAATATGTGCACGGAAGGTTTACTCAATCACTTACTCACTGATGCAGCACTACTCAGCTCAAACCGCTTAACACAGAAAACTGAATTTTCATATATAGGGTGCGATAAACGGGATTTTCAAAACTCCAAGAGGTGTTTTGAAGCACAAAAAGTGTTTGCTGTTATGAAAAAAAAAATCGAAACGTGTCACTTCTATTTTATTTTTACTTTGTGTTGTAAAAACTTCTTCAACAAAGATCGGTAACACATATTTCGAGAGACTTGAGTATAACCTTTGTTACAACAATTTAGTTTTGGCACCAAAAAATTAATTAAATGAATAAACCTTAATCAGGCGGCCTAAATTATTTAACACCAATAACATGCCATTTAATTTATGATGTATTCTCGATCATAATCAAGGTTATGCTTTTAAAAGATTGAAGAAGAAAAGTTTGTTTCCATCAAGCCTAATGGAACAATTTATTATCAAATATAAAATGCTTTATGTTTATAAAATTTGTTAGTCTTATTTAAACCGGGAAACACGCTTGTAGTTGTGCCATTTTATACATAAGAAGAACTCAAATAATATATTATGCATTTAGTGATAGCTATTAAATAGTATATTATTTTATATGGAGGAAAAGTGATACTTTTCATGGCGCGCTCGTGTTTAACAGCCGAACGGAGTGAGGCTGGTAATAGAGAGCAAGCCATGAAAAGTAACTTTTCCTCCAAATAAAATATGCTGTTTTTTCTTCAAATGTCGACAAATTAATGCAAAAACATCTCTTTTTAATAGTAATAATATCTAATTATTATTAAAGATAAATGGGTTCGCAAGGCGGCTTAGACCACGGTCGTAGGTGGCCTTGCTTAGACCGGTGTCGATGAATTTAACATAAAGCTGTCAGTGGACACTGTCAACAATAATTATTTTTTTAAGATGGCGTCTCCGATTGCATTTTAATTCCGTATTGATAAGCAGTTATTGAGTAAGTTCGATTAAATAATAACCAATTTGTTCCTAAATTAGTGATTTTTAGAAATGCAGTCACAAATTGAGTGATAAATACAAATTGTAGTTTAATAAATCTTGAGTTGTTGACGCTTATTTTGTTGTCTGTTTGTATTGTATCTATGTTGCTATGACAACACTTTTACCTCCGCCGGCGGAAAAGTGAAAAGTAAAGCTCCGGCGGAGGAAAAACGAAACTTCACGGCCGCCTACACAGTCGAGTAATGACGGATTTACTGACGTTTGAAGAAAAACTCAATTATGAAAGTTATGACCTGAGCCGTAGGCGAGTATCGTAATAAATGCAGTCTGAAAATGAAAAATTAGTACTTTAAAAATTTTCAAAATGTACTAAGTAAATAGTAAACATAAACTGTTATAATAGATAAATTTTAAATCGCGTGACCATGTGTACCTTTGATATTCATCAAATATTGCTCTGATTGGTTATAAACTCTTATCCTACCGAGAAATATACATCTACTATCTGTACAGATAGTATAGGTCTAATAAATGAATTAAAGCACAGGGGCAGAAAAACAATTTATATCTCGGTTCAGAAAATACAGTGGATGAGACAATTAGGTAATATCAATTTGTAAGCTATCGTTTCATGATCACCCAAACAGCTCGTTTCATGATAACCCAAACAACTTTAATTTAAGCGAAAGGATCATATGCAACTACGAAATTGCTGATGTACTAGAACACGTTCCAACCTCTCGCTTTCTTATTTTATTTATAGCTGATAGAAAAATTGAAAATAAATCCAGTAATTGTTATGAAGTTTGCATATTTAATCACACATATATTAGTTTGAAAATAGGTATATGTTTTATGATATTTATGATATTGATTTAAGTACCTGTGTGTGTATATTTTACTATATACTTTTAATGGCCTGATTAATGTAACAGATACTGGTAGCATTGAATATCGACATAAAGTAAAATAATTTCATTCGTTACTTAATGGAAAAATGTAGCTTATAATTATCGCCAAAGAAGTAAATATTGATGGCCATAAATTATTTCATAGTAAATCTGCTGTGGATAGGTATTTACTAATTAAATTCGGACTTATCATGAAACCTAGTACAAAAGCTGCAAACAACCATTAGAGATGAGCAGTAAAAAGTAATTATCTCTATTAGAGCATTGTCTAATATATTTCTATCAGATAAGTAAAATAGATCGATCTATAAAATTATTAACTTTAACATTCGTAAATCATCGTAATGTCTTTTTTATAAGTTCTCTTAGATTTATATTTGCACATTTCTTCTTAGAATGATGACCTAACAAACCTCACAAATCGAGATTATGCATAGTAATACCAACCCAAAGGTATAAACAAGATAACCTAATTATTGAGGCATGACATTTTTATTAGAATAATCATCTAAACTGCTGGCCATTTGCTTTCGAGCAAGGAAAATTTCGCCTAAATTTAAAACTAAATATTTTTCTAACCATACATTATATCGACCTAGGATTTTTGATGAATAATATATTTATCCCTTAGGAAAAACTTTCCGATGTTGGACTTTTTTAAATTTTCAAACAATTTCATATACAGGGTGCCATAAAATAAGGTGATTTTAGCTCCAATTTCGATACATTGTAACTTTCAAAATAATTATTTTAAATTTTGTTACTGTACGTCAATTAAATCACTGGTCCATAGCAAAGAGAGTAGCCTGTAAAATTTTTGATATCCGCTGTATTTAAGAGATATTGAATTTTTTGTAAAACCTTGATTTTTCCAACTTTTTGGTAACTAGACCCCACTGTGCGTTGTATCGTGCAAACTTTATAAATTGTTATCATTATACCTAACGAAAAGCTTGTTTATGTTCAGTAAAAAAATATTTCCTGAATGTTGTGATGTGCAGTGGCGTACTTACAATCACTTATACTATGGTTTATGAGTATCTCACAATTTTTCCCGATTGTTTTGTATTAAAAAGTATTCACCTCTAGATTCAGCATGTTTTTTCCTTATTTTTAATTTTTTAATATTGCACTGAATCTACATATACATTTAAGAGTGCGTTTAATTTTTTTTTTAATTATATATTTTTAATTTAATATTTGGAAAAATTTTATTTATTTGTTTCTAAAACAACACTATTCCTAAAATTAAACTTGTTTTGAAAACCCATAATATAAAATATCACTAGTTTGATGTGATTTTGCGTCCTCGTCCAATACAAAACAATCGTGAAAAGTTGTGAAATATTCAAAAACCATAGACATATAATTATGCCACTGCACATCAGAACATGTAGGTATAATTTTTTTACTGCACATAAACGAACTTCTCGTAAGGTATAATAATCACTTACAAAGATTGTACGATACAACGCACAGTGTGGTCTAAGAACCAAAAAGTTGAAAAAAAGCAAGGCTTTACAAAAAATCGGTATCTTAAAATATAGCAGATATCAAAAATTTGATAGACCGCTTTCCTTGCCATGGACCAGTGATCCAATTGATGTACAGTGACGAAATTTAAAAACATTACTGTGAAAGTTACATGCTAGTGAAATTGGAGCAAAAATCATTGTCTTGTTTGATACCCTGTACTTAAAAAATTTTGACAGTTTAAGAAAATTCAACATTGAAATTTCTGTATTAACGGACAAGTCTATTACTCATTAAAAACCAGATATTGATATCATGTCGGGTTAAGAAAATATTTAGTTTTAAATTTAGGCGAAATTTTCCTTGCTCGAAAGCAAATGTTATATTATATATGGTCGGATATATTTTGCCACTGTGAGGTTAATATCTTTGACATACCTGAGACACAATGCAAGACGGCAATCCAATGTTCCAAGAGAGTCTTCCGAAGAAAAGTAAGATTTATTGGAGATAAGTGATGCAAAGTTTTTATTTATCCACGAAAGCAATTACAAAAGCGAAGCGTTTGCCCCTGTTATTCTTTCTGGGGGTTTCAAGGGTATTCAACAAAAAATTGAAATGAGAGTTTCACTATGAGAATAGCATCATTTGAAAGTCAAGCCTCTATTATGTTTCTTCTATATTCTGCTATAATAGTTATTTTTGTTACAAGTACCTAAAATGGAGTTTTTCAGGACGAATCATTGCTGTTTCCGGACGAGGCATTATCCGAGTCCGGAATAGCAGATGAGTCCTGAAAAACTTCATTTAGGTACGTGTGACAAACACTATTTTTTGTCATCCGCTCCCAAAATTTAAATTTTATTTATACGCTTTTTGCAATTCTTCAGAACGCCTAAATTTGCAAATTTACCATAATTTTTCAAATCATAATGTACGACAAAGTTAGCTTAGAATTTGATATCGTAGCAACTATTTGACAATTTTGTCATGTCATTCGAAATTTTTGACATTTAGACATATTCAGGAATTTTGGAATAGTCCGTAAAGGTTGCCATGACAACTTTTAGGGACTAGGCCTAAAAAGAGGCATTTTACGGACTCAAATGAGTTCGTAAAATAGCTATTTTTGGGAGCGTATGACAAAAATATAATTTGGCATTAAACAAATGTAAGTCGTGATGATGCGGATTATGGAAGTTACAGACAGAAAAGACAATATGAAAACCATATCGATAAGAAATATATTAACCTAAATTATTATAAATCATGACTATTGTTTTCGTGTTTATCAACAGTTAGCTTTATTTTTTTATAAATTCTGAGTAAATATCGGAAACCCCTACAAAATGGAGTACAAAATGAGTGCTGCAATTGGGCCAGTAATTTTGCCCATTTAAAGAAGCTTCATACATCATCAACTTCGTCATATGCAGGCATAACAGCTGGAAAAACAAATCATTGAGTTCCAAACCACTATGACAAAGTCCCT
>JAEQML010063212.1:0-23381 GCA_016904865.1 Pissodes strobi | reverse complement strand
AGATTGCGCGGAAATTATTAAGATAAAGTTGGTTGGAATCTGAAACACCTATTTTCACCGTGGTGTATACATTTTGCGGCTTTATTGTGTATTAAATAAGGTTTCGGTGCTATGGTAATGGACTCATTACTGGAAGATATTTTTCTATTAAATATTCTATTTAGACAGACATTCGAATAAAACCCTGAATGTGTGTCTATTACTCTGTTAAACGACAGTTGCCACCTAATAAGTAGACTTAGGCGAATAGGTATCCATTTTGTTTAATTTGCAATTTTCGTGCTTCGCTTTCAAACAAAATTTCTCTGTTCTCAATGTATAACGTCATTGAGTACACGTGCCGCTTCCTTTCTGTACTTTAATAGGGTTCTATGCTTTTATAGCCTGAAAATAAAAACACAGACCAAATGGCCGGAGAACAACAATGACATCGGGAAATACTCAAAATTGTAAATGGCGAGGGTAAAAAGGTTGGCAGAATATTTTTAATTGCTTCTAATAACTTCAACGTGGAATAACGCGGACTTATAATTCTGTTTTACTCCAATTAAAACGTGTTTTGCTTTGGTGAAATGTCTCCAGAACAAGTGAAAATGCTTAAATACGTGGTGTTTTAAACTGTATCGAAACAATACTACAAAGGCATTTATTTGGATGCGAATAAAGTGTAGCAACAAAATTTTCAGTAAGTTTGTTTCGTATTTAAATTTGTTCATATAACTAATGCATACATAAAAATAAAAGCGAATTCTTTGAATTTATTTGTGTTATTTGAAAAATGTAAAAAGAGGTGGCAAGAGAATTTGTAAATGTAAATTAAACCCTGAAAATAATTTTTCTCTATTCTGTTATACCGTAAAAGGGGGGACTTTGATCATTTTTAAGTTAATTTTGTCAATATAAGGTTTGCCTTTTTTCGGCACTTTAAATTTAAGAATGGCCAATGAAATACTTATATAGGTAAAGTGTGAATCTATATCTAGAAAACAAACATTTTAAAAAATTTTGAGTAAAAACATAAAAACATGGTGATCAATTTCATACACGATATGGGGTTAGTTGGGTTAGTGATACTCCGCCCCACCTTAAAATACGTTTATAATGCACACAACATGTAGATATAAAGTGATCATACTCGCCTCGTTTGCAAATCGGCCTTGTAGTTTTTTGATAAAACGCATTTTGCTTCGGGGGCGACTTTAATAGACATGACTTTTCCTACATTGTACTTTTAGCATCTTTACTTTTAAAAATAAAATACATATTACGGTTTAAAATAATGTAAAGTTACACAAAGCACACTAAACCTCATTTACAAAAAACATTACACAAAAATAAGAATAAATATGTAAAATTATTCTTAACAAAAACGAAAAAATTAAATTCTTAAAAACAGGAACTATAACATTATTTGGATGCAATGTTTGCTGGGATATTTAAAAGCTAAATTTACTTTAACATTTCTTGTCATCATCATCATCCAGCCTTCTGCGTCCAAAGTTGAACATAGGCCTCCCCTACATTAGCCAGTTACCAGCCATTCCTTTGACATCGTCTGTCCATCGTGTAGGTGGTCTGCCTATACTACTTTTGTCAGCTCGTGGTCTCCACTCTATCATTTTTCTGGTCCACCGCCCATCAGTCATTCTGGCCACAAGGCCGGCGCAGTTCCACTTAAGCCATGCTATGTGCTCGATAACATCCGTGACGCCTGTCCTTCTTCTTATCTCCTCATTTCTGACTCTATCTCTGAGTGTCAGTCTCAGTAGCGACCTTTTCATTCTTCCTTGGGCTACTCTGAGTTTGGTTGCTGTGGCCTGGGTTAAGAATAGTGTTTCGACACCGTAAGTCATGACTGGGGACACGCATTGGTCGAAGGTCTTCTTTTTTAGGTGATTTGATATGCTGCTCTTGAAGATATCTGATAGGGCTCCATATGCAGATCTTGCCAAGGTAATTCTTCTATGCAGTTCAGTGGTTTGGTTATCTCTGGCAATTTGGATTTCATGACCTAAGTATTTATATTTATTGACTAATATTATTTCGTTACCACCGACCTTTAGGTTTTCACTTGGTATCAAATTTGTCATGAATTGCGTCTTTTCAAAGTTCATGTTTAAACCGACTTCTTTGCAAACGGCATCTAACTCAGTAATCATAGTTCTAATCTCTCCCAAGTTACCTGTTATTAGAACTATATCGTCGACAAATCGCAGGTGGGAGAGCATTTCGCCGTCAATACAGTTCCCTTTGGTGCCCTAGTCCAACTGCTTGAAAGCATGTTCCACGACTGCCGTAAAAAGTTTGGGAGAAAACGTGTTCTCTTATCTAATTCCTCTTAACAGTCATGGTAGCGTTGCTGTATATGTCTTCAATCAGTTTAGAGTACCGATAGTCTATACGGCTTTCCTCCCGCGCTTTCATTACACTGTTTATTTCGATGGTATCGAATGCTTTGCGGAAGTCGACGAAAGGGGGTCGGTTGTATTCGATGTATTTTATACAGTGGAGGTGGTCGTTAGTGCCAAAGTTTGTCCTAAAACCCGCCTGTTCCCTAGGTTGATAAAATTCCAATTTTCTTTCTAATCGATTTGCTATTATTTTTGTGAATAGTGGTTTAACAGGCTTATGGGTCGGTAGTTGTCGGTATTAAAATGGTTAGCGCATTGTCCCATCTTGTAGGTGATTCGCCTTGGTGCAGATATAAGTTGAACAGTTCCTTTATTTTCTCTAAAAGTCTGTCCCCTCCAATCTTTACGGCTTCTATAACAGTATCGTCTTCACCCGGAGCTTTATTTCTTTTAATTTTCTTTAGTGCGTTTTTTATTTCATTTGTTGTTATATCTGGCATTTCTTCCGATCCTTGGTTAACTACTCTTTTTCCAGGGTTATCTAAGTTTTCTGTTTGTTGCTCATCAAAGTTTTGTCGACTCTTGTACAATTCTGTATAGAATTCTTCTACTGCCCTTAATAATTCTTCTCTGTTGGTGGTCATAGTTTCATTTTTGTTTTTTAATTTGATTATTTCTTTTTTGCCATTGTTTAATTTTCTCCTTAGAACTTTGAGACTTATATTATCTTCGATCGTTTGTTGGATTTGTTCACTTTTGTACTTTCGGTTTTCTCTTCTGATAGATTTGGATATCCTCTTGCTTATCTCTCTAAGTTCGTGGTGTTCTTTGTTCGTATCGCTTTGCATTTTTCTCCTCTCTTCCATTAATGCTTGTGTTTGAGGACTTAGTCTATTGGTATTTCATTTCTTTTGGCAATGAACTTTCTGGCTTTCCTCTATAACTTCCAGTATAATGTTATTTAAGATGTTGACATTTTGGTCTGTGTTTTTCTTGCTTTCGAGGATAGTGTTGATGTGTTCTTGGAATGTGTCTGTATTTTCAGGGTCTGTCCAGGTAGGTGTACATTTCTTTTTAATCATACGATTCCTCTCTTTTCCAAGGTCTATTTCTATTGAGGCTTTCACCATTCTGTGGTCGCTACCCTTTGAAAACTGATTCAGAACTGTAACATCTCTAAAGATTTGCTTCTTGTCGGTGATGATAAAATCAATTTCATTTCGTGCTTTTCCATCGGGGCTCTGCCATGTCCATCTTCGATGATCCTTTTCGTAGAAGAAGCTGTTCATTTGGAATAGGTTCTTTTCTAGCAGAAAAGTTGCACCACATTCGTTTCTGCTTCCCAAACCAAATTTTCCCAGTTATGTTTCTGTAGCATCGGTACTTCTCCCAATCTTAGCGTTGAAGTCACCACATATTATGGTAAAATGTGTTACTGTGCCATTTAGGGCTAATGTGATGTCTTCGTAAAATTCTTCTACTTCATAGTCCGCATGATCACTTGTCGGAGCATATACTTGCACAATTTTTAAAGTATACCTTTTGCTAAGCTTCAAGATTAGGAAAACTACTCTTCACTGATATGGTGTTGTTTTCGTGTTTTCTGTGTACAAAGAAGCCGACGCCTCCCGTTGTTTCAGTTTCGCTACCGACCTGATTGAACAGATGTCCTGATTTTAGTTTCTTCAGGCTTTCTCCTCGTTGCTTTTACCTCACTTTTCTTGTACGTCAAATTTTTTCTCAAATTTTATCTCAGCGGTTCCGTCAACATTTGCTGGTACAGGCAACAAGGCACAAATGACTGACAATGGCACTGTCGATATATCTTTTGGCACAATGCCTGTTTTTTTTCTGTGTTTGTCGTCGTATAGTCAACGACTGTATATTCAGTTTCTGAAAACTGTTCTTGAATTTTACACAAATATTTGTATTTTATGGAATGTCTTTTCCCTCCAAGGAAATTAACCAAAACAAAACATTCTGGCACTAATAGTTCTGGATCGGGCTGCATATATTCTACTTCCTTCACAACTGAACCTCCGGCATCCATAAAAATATTTTCCTGCTCCGGCATGTCAAAACCTTTTTCTGTTTCATCTGTGCTGCTACTGTCGTTGGTAGCAACCCGGCTCTATATTGATAAGAATTCTTTGAATGTTTTGTCTACCAAAACGATTTTCACGTAATAATTCGGAAAGAGAATCTTCAACAACAGGCCTTGGATTGTTGGGGTTACTGTTCTCTGACATTCCAAGAATTTTATCAAGAACTTTCCTGTGGTTAAATGGGTGGATACCATTCACCTAGCAACCATTAATTAGATTTCGCTTTGTTATAGATTCTTCTTGGTCTTCTGGTTTGTGGTGGAGTTTGTTCATTTTCTGTAGAGTACGCTTTAACAGCGAAGGGAAAATTTCCTTTGGAATACTAGAAGGTCTATCGTAATGCGTTTGTATCTATCCATCCCTGGTAGGTCCTATTAAATCTGCATCAAGTTGCACAACGTGGGTAACCTTTAATGGCTCCTTCCTTCCATGCAGATCCACAAACCGTGATGGAAGTGTTGCTTTTAGAATGATTTATGATTTAGTGCATTGAACTGGACCAAATTTCTGTTGCGCCAAGTTTGAACTTTCTCCAGGCCTTGATTAATTGCTGTAACCTGCTGCTGTCTGCGGTGATAAGTCTCAGTCGCTGGATTATTCGTTTCAGTCAGCAGGACGTTAATATAGATGAGAAACAGAGTTGGTGAAAGTAATGCGCCCTGAGACACACCCGCGTTAATGATGAATGTGTCTGAGATGTGTCCATCAACTACAACGTGCATAGATCGGTTCTTAAGGAAACCGGCCAGCCAGCTGCAGAGAGAGACTAGCAGTGCGAAGTACGGCAGTTTGTTAAGCAGTTCGTCATGCGAAACTCGGTCGAACGCCTTCGAAATACCCGACGTAATCGCTCGAGACTTACCGTAGTTCTCAATTGCCCTACTCCACATATGGCGAAAGCCGTATTGACTATCGCTGATTATTCTCTCATTTTTGAGGTACTTGAGTAGTTGCTGACTGACTATACGTTCCACGACTTTGGAGATTATTGGAAGCAAGGCAATTGAGCGATAGTTTGAAGGCGTGGCTTTCTTGCCTTTTTTTATAACGGGTTGCACTCCACCGACTTTCCAAGAAGATAGGTAAAACCTTTTTCCGTAATATAGAGAAAAACGCCTGGAAAGAACAGGTGTTAGTTCATTGGCGCAGTTCGTTAACACGATGGCAGGTATTCCGTCCTGTTTTGATGCTTTTTGCATATCTAGTTTTTTAAGGATTTTACGAATATCACGGTGATGATACTGTGACTTCTGCCATGGAAGTGTTGATGGTCGATATGGAGGGGAGAGCCTTGCCTTGGGGGACGTCTAAGGTAGCATGCGATGAAAATATGTTGACGTGTATGTTTGCTTTTTTCCGTGGCTGTAGTTGCCGTGATGCCACGTTCATCTGTCAGAGGTGGGAGAGACGTTTTTGTAAAGTTATTACTTACTGTCTTTGCTGCCGACCAGAAATTCCTGGAGCCACTGGGGCATTGCAAAAGTTTATTCCTGATCCTTTGATTGTGTTTGTCCTTAGTTTCGTCGATCGCACGTTTGCATTCGTTTCTCGCTTCGACAAAATAATTGCGATTTTCAGCGGTCTGATTTTACTGCCAGTACTTGTAGGCTTGCTGTTTCCTACCTAAAGCTCTTTCGCATCTTCTGTCGAATCAGGGCTTTCCTTTTGACGGTAACTTGATGGAATTTGGGATGTATGCTTCCATTCCTGAGGAGATTACTTGCCTAATCTCTTCACAGCACACTGACGGGTCGTTAGTGCCAAAGCAGACGTCGAGCCAAGGAAAATCTAGGTAGACCTCCCTTAGGTCGTCCCAGTTTGCAGAATTGTAATGCCCGATTTTACGAGACAATGGTGGATCCTTCTGTAGAAGTGGCAATTCACAAACCGTTGTAATAAGTTTGTGGTCGGAAGTGTTACAATGGCGGAACAACGGTAATTGTGTACTGGTCAGGATTGGTGGTTAGAAAAAGATTCAGGAGGGCGGCGAATTCGCCTCTCTCTGATATTCGAGTTGGTTCGTCTACAAGCTGAGTAAGCCCGCAGCTGATGGCAAATGCTTCAGCTTCTCTACTTCGTTGTCGGTCTTGTTGTGACGTTTGAGCTAGTCTCCCAGAACGATTATTTCTGAATTGGGATGTTCGACCTGTATTGAGTCATATAAACTTGGTTACTCCCTTGGAGGTGTACTTGAGCCACATGACGTCAAGGTTGTTCGGTTCAAGTGTTTCTTCGCGGTGACATGAAAGGTCGCTTCGGACAAAAAGGCATATTTGAAACTTATGTCTAAATCGGGTATGTAAGTCGTAACTAGGATATGGGTAGTTTACTGTTGTTGTTGTAGAACATACTAGTAGTAGGGCTAGTATGTGTGGTCTATTTGCTTGTAGATGTTGGTGTACCGAATTTATGTTTGTATTTGGGCCTCTTATGATGCAGAAATCTATTCTAGATTGGTTTGGTATCTTTGCTGTCTATGAAATGCGGAATGAAGGGCTCTCAGGGCCATCCAGCGCCCAGAGATTCGAATGGTCGTGGAGTTTACTTCCGGAATATTTTGATCCTGGAAGCACCATCATGTCCATGTATTCCTACTGTGGAACCCGGAACCACCAGCGCGGAAGCGGAACGTTATTCTGAAAAACACTTAGCGCCTCCCAGTTCTGGTGGGGTGGTCTTTCACCGGACGATGCGAGTAGGCGTATGCATCTACCACCTAGGACCGCTTCCACTGGTAGCATCGGCCTCAGACTCATTCCTCTGGCGGTCCCTAGTCTGACAGGGGCAAGAATGGAGTTTCTTGAGTCACTCCCCAATGATCAGCTCCAGACTTTGTACTTTGGCGTTCTCCAGCCTAGGGGAGGACGATGGGATTTGGTGGGCCACATCCCTTGGCAACTCGGAATGACGGGGGCGTCATGCCCCGTAATCAAACTGCTCTCACCAGTTTGACGATCCTGCCAGCTAATACAATGCAGCCCCTCTTGTCACAAACTGTCATTGATCAGCTCCAGGCTTTGTACTTCGGTGTTCTCGAGCCTGGAGGAGGACGATGAGATTTGGTGGGCCACATCCCGTGGCAACTCGGAATGGCAGAAGCGTCACTCCCCATAATTAAACTACTCTCACCAGCCAGCAAGTACCTAGAGACCAACAGAATAATTAGCGATAACCAATACGGCTTCCGCAAACAAAGATCGACAGGAGATATATTGACCTATGTAAATACGTTCTATATTGTTGTGGAGGATTCATTTTTACCTTGAAATTGATTGCCTATACCAATTCAAAATAAGCGTAATCATTTGTGCAGCCAAAGATAATCAATTTCAAGGTAAAAATATTGGCCTATATCGCACATATAAAATTTGCTTGAATATTAAGTAGAATCCAAAAATGCAATAATATACATGGTGTTCCATTTAAAAAATGTAATTTTATATTGGCATTTGCTTATCGGCCACCCTGTATAATATTTTCATTACAAATTAAAAAAAAAATAAGATGATTACCAACATGTCGATAAAAAAATATTTCTCTATCTTTAAAAATAACCAAGTTAAGGGAGGTGTCCATTTATAATGAATAACCCTATACTTCCAGTCAGTTGAAAGATGTTTTAACTAGAAGTTATTTAATAACAAACAGTTTAACTCTTAGATGAAATTTAGCCAGCCCTAGTGGAATCAGGTGTCCAAATAATCCTCAATTTTTCAATGCAAATACACTCAGATCCACGCCCATCATAAAAAAATCTCCCTAAAATGATGTTTAATGATACACTACAGGGTATGTGCCAATGGCATTTATAATAATCTGCGTAATAACTAGCCTATTGTGCTTGGAGCCATTAAAATGCC
This sequence comes from Pissodes strobi, assembly GCA_016904865.1. Classification (NCBI taxonomy): domain Eukaryota; kingdom Metazoa; phylum Arthropoda; class Insecta; order Coleoptera; family Curculionidae; genus Pissodes; species Pissodes strobi. Next base: position 15,065 of record JAEQML010063212.1, on the reverse strand, counting down.
ATGGTCCAAAAGAACTGTCATATAGTATGTCATAAGCACTGAGCGCCATCTGTGCTATTTATGAAGGCCTTCGGGGTGTTTTTACCCCCTATTAAGGGCTGCGTGCCACCCCTTTTTTCTTTTGTAGACGCACTAACAAATTGTAATATTAACGTGATTAGGTAAAATCGTATTGCTAGGAAAATTAAATGATTCTCTGTTTTGGGATAATTCCGCATTAGATAGGGACTTACAGTGCGTTTAACTCTAATGGAGTTTTACTAATAGAATTATTTTGGGGTAGATAATGGAAACGGGATAAATATATTTTTCATTAATTTTATGAGAGGCTTTGGAAAGGTCGGAACGGGGAGATTCATAACGGGGAGAAACAAATAATGAGAATTTTGTGATTAAGCGCGTACTGAAATGTTTGTATTTACTTCGAGTCAATATCAAGTTAACTTCAAGTTAAAACATTCCAGCCAATGGCAGCAGATAAAAGCAAAAATAAAAAACTCATCAATGTACTTAGTTGCAAGAGAAAAAACAATATTTTAAAAGTAAAATAATAAAATGACTAATATCAAATTCAATTTGTCAATAAATTTTTTTTATAAGAATTCAAAAATTGAATTAAAGAGGATGCCAATTATTGGAAATTCAAAAGAGGAAGGTTAATATCTTATGAATTCCTGACCTAATCTTTAGAAATTATGGTTTTTAATTTATCGTCTTTAATCGGTATAACATAGCAACCCAACACCCTCTAGACAAGACTGGGACTGATTGCTCTAATGCAAGGTGTATAACTAATACTTATAGTTTATAGCTAGGAACTGATCGCTCTAATGCAAGGTGTGTTTCCACAAATATCTACTTTAATTTCAGAGCTGATAATACCTAGTAATATCTAAAATAGCTGAAATTTTAATATTTACATACTGTCTTCCTGCAGTAAATAAACAAGCCTTTAAGGTTTTTATTTTGTGGCTTTATAATGATAATGCCACCTTACCTATTTACTATGACTGTCTTTTGACTCTACATATAATAAGTTTTAGGTAACCACAGATATTTTTTAGGCTACAGCCGGACAACATCAGAGGTTTGATGTTAATACCTCAGTTTTACTTAGAATACCTAAGTACTTTTTATTTGTAGCATTATTGAATATTGATTAAAGGTTGTAGGGTAGTTTGGGTACGTATTGTAATAATTAAAGTATGTTTAAGCTAGGGTTAAAGTTCAGTCGCTTAGTTGAGAATATTGACTATTAAATAATTGTGTAGAATATTGTTGAGTGAATTGAAAACTGGTGTTAACCTGTTGTGTTCCAAAATGTAGAACGAATTATGAAAATGGACACAATGTTGCAAAATAAATAAAAACAGAATGGTATACCAAAAAAAAACTGGTCGGGAAGATACCTTAATTTCTTTTTGCAACATCCGTTAACCCAAAAAAAAATCGGTAATATTTGGTTTGGCAGATAGGGCTATGAAACTGAGTGACACACCATACAGGCCAAACGCTATAAACAAAGCTATAGGGATATCCTAATTAAAAACAGTTACCCTACCAAACTGATTAATTCAATTTTCAAAGAAAAGGAAAAAAAAATAAACACAAATCTTGAACCTCAACAAAAAAACAATAATCCTAATAAATATCTTTCTTTACCTTATATACAGGGTCTATCAGAGAACTTCCAAAAACTTTTTAAACAGCATGATGTATCTGTCTGCCACAAAGGCCACAATCTCATGCAGCAAAATTTTAGCGTGTTAAAAAGTAAAACCTTTAAAAATAAAAAAACCCACACAATATATGAAATTCCATGCTCCGATTGTCCTAGCGTGTACATCGGACAAACATCCCAATATCTTCAAAACAGATTAAACGGCCACCGATACGATAAAAAGAATAAGACAGCCCTAACTAAACATGTCGAACAACCTAATCACGCTTTTAATTTCAATGAAACAAAAATTATCAGAACAGAACCAAAAGGGAATTTTTGGAAATGATTTTTATCAAAAAAAAATAACCTTTGTGTTAATGACAAGGCAGACATACAACAATTAAGTAAAATTTATTTCAACCTTATCAATTAAAAAAATACATAAATAAATATCGCATTCCATTTGTTTATTCATTATAGAAGCCTGAAGAAATAAAAACCCGAAAAAAAAAACGCACCTAATCTGAACCACGTTCTTATCGAAATAAATATTAGTCACTGTCTGTACAAATTTAGTATACCTTTTTATATATCAATGTGTACCTGTCCATGAATTGTGTTGTTCTTTGTTTTACTGTTGAGCATGTAGTATTTTATTGACACCTAGAAATGGGCACCCAATTTTATCTACCCAAGACAAAGCCTGGTAAGTCGAGGAAGGTCCTTTTAATTTTTGGTGTGTTACTAGTACGCCTGAGAAACTGCAACCAATTATGCTTTTTCCTAGAATTTAAATCTATAAATCACTGTTGTAGATAACTGATGAAGACCGAAATTGATTCGAAATGTTTTTATAAAGCCATGTAACAAATATTATGGCCCTTAATAAAAATCAGAACCTAAATTCCAAGAAAATCATATTTAAATATATGTTGCAAAAACTAGGCAAAAAAGCTAAATAAACTTAGTGATGCCAGTCCTTTTCTATTACTCAGGCTCAAGCTGAAAAGAATTGGTAACAATTTCAAAATACAGTTTTTTTTGTAAATTTAAGGTTTATTTTTTAAACAAAACAAAAACAATTGTGCCAAATCAAAAAACTCCTCAAAAGTAAACATTAATTTTTCACATTACATTATCTTATTTAAACAGTATTTAAAAAATATCTAAGTAACTATGTATTCGTGGTTTAGGTTATATACACTTCGAGATACTTTAAACACACCACTGTATTTATAAATTAATAGCCAAAGTCCGTATTTTTGACATCATAGCATATTATAATTGTTAATCTACTTATTATAAAAAATATTATACTCCTTTCTGTGATGGGTATGGCTCAATTGTCAGAGCCTCCTCCCTAGGCGCGACGCCATCTTAGATTTAAATATCAGGCCTTCATGTTTAGAAGGTGTGGTCCCGAAATGATTAATTTACGTTTACATTTGTATTGTCAGAGTAATAATAGTATATAATGTAATAAGTATGAAAAGTATGTATGTATCGCACGCAACTGCATGCAGTACAAATGGGTAATACAATAACATCCGATAACAAAAGGGCGCTAAATTATTTGTTTTTATCAAAAATAACTTTAGAGAACGGAACCGATTTAACTCTAATGTTACCCTATAATTTAGCTTCGAACCCCATGACTAAAAATCAAATTTATTAGTCCAATATACAAATACCCATGATCGTGTTGTTTAGCAGTTGGCGTCAAAAAAGACGATGTATCCCTTTTAATATAAGTACCCCGAAAGTTTTAAAACATTTCCCAATATTTTTAAAGCGAGCCAGCTGGCGTCTATATGGGCTTTTTTCGTTAGCAATAAATTTGTCAAATACGTGCCTGAAAATCCTTATAGAAAGGGAATCTTGTGTGCTAAATCCTGCAAACGACCAGAACACGAATAAGGGATGGAGACAGGGAAGTCCAGGAAAATTTTTCATCGTGATCTTTAAATACATCAAATTCGTTACGGATTTCTTTGAAAATTAAGGAGTTGGGTTAATTCCTTAAAATCAGCTAAAATACATGTTCCTTCAGCGATTATTTAATTAGGCTAAAACTAGACTGTATATAATGGTCACAAGGCATTTAAAGAAATCAATTATTTCCTTGTTTCAACGCAGGTGAGGGAAAAACTATATGATTGAAAGAAAGGTGCTAAAATGCGAAAGTACATCCACCCCACAGTTCCATTATGGGTCTTAATTGAACCAATAGGAATGCACAAAAGTGACAGTTAATGGGTGGAGCTAGATGCAATTTATGAAATTTGAAAAATATAAAAAACAAAGCCAATAACTTTTTTGATAGATTAGAACTGATTTGGGCATGCCTTGGGTCAGTTTGGGTTAGTTTTAGTTGGTTGCGCCTCCGAAGCGAGCAAAACGAGCGGAGGGCCATGCGTTTTCCCTCGCTCATCTAGCTTAACTGTCACTTTCGTGCTTTTCTGTTGATTTAATTATGACCCATAATGGAACTGTAGGTTGGATGTAATGTACTTCTGCTGCTAAAATTGCATTTATTCTGGTTTTTAACAAGGCTGTGAAACAGAATAGGTTACAGGTAATCGAGCAGGGCTGCAGACGGGAGAGGAGAGCGCTACGTCACAAGATAGATTCCTGACGAAAATCGCCTTACTTTCCAATGCAAATTGTCAAGAAATTTATTGTTATTTAGTACTTCTTGTGATCGTGTTTGCTCTAGTGTGCTTTTTAAGTGCTGGCAACTTTTCCTGTGAAAAAACTGCCCAATATATAACTGAGAAGCTGAAATACAAACCAGAAGATTTAATAAAATTATGTTGCATGTTGAAGGATAATGGAAAAAAAAATGAGAAAAACTGTTAGTTGAATGCTTTATTGTTTTGTAAATATTTTCATATCATAAAAATCTTTTCATCTCCAGTCTTTGCTAGTGAAACTCAAAGTAGACATTTTGTAACATTTTAATTTTGATTTTAAAAATTTAGTTATTTGCTATTTTAATTTCTTAATATTCACAAAACAATTTGATTTTATGTTTAATAATTGCAATTACGTCTTTTGGTTTTGACCCAATGAAATCGACCAACCTAGTTTGCTTTCATTGGGTATAGAACAATCCACCGATTGCTCTCGTTTGTTCAATTCTCAACATACCCAGATTGATTTTTTGGGTTAGACCTACCTAGTTTGATTCCGTTGGGTCAAAACAGCATGCTGATTGTGGTATCGTGAATGGACAATACTCACAGCCTATGCACACGACAAGAAGCCTCTATTCAAACAAATAAGCTGCTTTTGATTATTTTCGTTTTTAGTATATTTTCGTTCATTTGTTTTAAATCTAATTAAGTGACACTTTTGTAAATACAGAAATTTTAGGGTGTTGTCTGAATTTTAAGAATTCATTGAATATCGGAAAAATCAATTTTAAAAAGCACAATTTTCTCATTCCAAAATTATATTGCTTACCTATGATTGGTTGAGCTATTTTTAAAATATTAATTTCTGAAATTATTGTAAAAAATCAGGTAATCGTAGTGGCCCCCTGATTTGTGAACCAGCAAAATTCAATGTTCTGGCACAGTGAACTTTTTATGCCATTCAGAAATATATCAAATGCCATACATAGGTGAAAGAAGTGCGATATACGTCAGATATTCTATAAAAATAATAAATATGCATCTACAGCGAAAACGGAATATCAGCATCCGATGCGAATTCTTCAAGCGCGAAATACATTTAAACATGTTGAATGTGGATTTCGAGGAAGAACGTCTATGAAAAGAAAAAAAAGCACTAGAATCGTTGATCAGAAGGGCGAAATAAATATGTTGCTATATTTTGGAGACATACAAATATAAATAATATTTTAAATTATCTCGTTTCTAAAAGCTTATTGTATTTAATTAGGCTTATTAAAACTTGTTGAAAACTATGTTAACAGAGAGGCGCTTTGAGGTTTAATATAATATCTTATAATAATGTTAATTATTTTTAGAAAATCTACGGAAACGGAACCTTTCAGTGACCAAAAAAATTAAGTTTGACGTTGGAAAGATACTTAGATTTACTGACTAATAATGTAGAAATTTTTTTGGTAAGCTTCGTCAATATAATAAAATAATATGGCATCAGGATGGAGCGACATCCACCATACCAAATAGTCCTAACACAAATGAGAATAACTCTCAATTTATTATTGCAAATAAAATTGAGAGTGATTATATAGATACTGTCCATACCTGTATTAAAATCAACGGTGGTAACATTGAACAGTTTTAAATAAGTAAATTATAGTCATCATCATCATCATTACGTAGCCTCTCTTGTCCACTGCAGGACGTAGGCCTCCTTCAACGATTTCCATCTGGAACGGTCTTGCGCTTCATTTATCCAGTTGTTTGATACTCGCTTAAGATCGTCGGTCCACCGGGTTGGAGGACGTCCTCTATTTCTATAAGCATCCTGTCTAGGTCGCCATTTAATAATTTTCTTCGTCCATCTGTCATCTCCCTGTCTTGCCACGTGGCCCGCCCAACTCCATTTGAGATTTGTAATTCTTTCCACTACATCTGTGACTTTAGTTCTTTGTCGAATTACATTGTTCGTTACCCTGTCTCTCAAGGTCAAACCTAGCGTAGAGCGCTCCATAGCGCGTTCAGCAATTCGAAGTATCTCAGTTGATTTTTTGGTGAGAGTAAGGGTTTCTGCGCCATAAGTCATGACAGGGAGTACACATTGATGAAACACTTTTCTTTTAAGGCAGGTTGGAATGTCTGTTTTAAATACGTAACGCAGTTTTCCATATGCGGCCCACGCTAAGGTAATTCGTCGGGTAATCTCACCTGTTTGGTTGTCGCGACCAATTTTTATCTCATGCCCTAGGTATTTGTAGGATGTTACCTGTTCGATTAGCTTTCCATCTACTTCAATGTTTTGGTAAGTTACTAGGTTTGTCATAAATTGGGTTTTGGATGTGTTGATCTTTAATCCAGCCTGGGCAGATGTAGTTGATAATTTCGCAAGCATTTCCTTAGCGTGGTCTAATCTGTCGGTAATTAAAATAATATCATCTGCAAAACGTAAGTGGTTTTGCATCTCTCCGTTGATATTTATTCCCATGTTGTTCCAGTCTATTCTTTTAAATGCATATTCTAAAAGTGTTGTAAACAATTTTGGCGAGATTGTGTCTCCCTGTCTTATTCCACGCCCGATTTTAAAGTTTTCTGTCTCTTCATGTAACTTAACACTTGCCGTTGCATTTTGATATATGTGGCTAATGAGAGCTGTATGTCTATGATCCACCCGACAATCTGCCAGTGCCTTCATCATTTCGTAGTGCTTGATTGTGTCGAAGGCTTTGTGGTAATCCACAAAGACAAGAACGAGAGGTTTATTATACTCGACCCATTTATCTACTAAAGACTACCACTTGTAGGTGATCATTTGTACCGAATTTTGCTCTGAAGCCAGCTTGCTCTCTAGGCTGGTATAGTTCTAGTTTGGAATCAATACGTTTAGTGATTATTTTAGTGAACAGCTTATAGAGATGTGACAAAAGGCTAATGGGCCTATAGTTTTGTAAGCTGGTTATATTGCCTTTTTTGTATATTAAGATAATTATGGCATTGTTCCAAGCTGTTGGTGTTGTCGCATTTATTAGGCATAGATTGAAAAGTCTAATGACAGCTTGTAGTAATTTCACACCTTTTTTGCCAACCTCTATTACTATGTCATCATCTCCTGGAGCTTTATTATTTTTCATCTCCAAGAAGGCTACTTCTGTTGTTATTTCGGGCATGTCTTCTGAGCCTACATTTAGCACTTTCCTAATAGATGACCTTTCTTCAATCTCGTTTTCGTGATATAGAGTCCTGTAGAACTTTTCAACAATCTGTATTATTTCTTTCTTATTTGTCACAATTTCACCATCAATATTTTCAAGCTTACATATGTTGCTTCGTCATGGCTTCAATTCCCGTCTCAGTATCTTCATACTTCTGTTTTCTACTATGATTTTCGTTGTTTCTTCTGTGTTATATCTTCTGATGTCCTGTCTGATCGATTTCGAAATATCTTTATTCAGTTGGCGTAGTTCGGTATTATTTTCAGTATACTTATTCTTCAGTTCCCTTCTCTTCTTCCACTTCCCTTGTGTTTGTGCTAAGTTTTCCAGGATTATTTTTACCAATTGCGCAGTGTTGTTTGTTTGCAGTATTATTAATACTGAATAGCCTCCATGATGGTATTGGTAAGTTCTTCTGTCTCTTGATTTTCAAATACACCTAGATGGTTGTCGATGGTTTTTCCGTAGTCTTCTTCATTATCTACTTCAGTTCACTTTCTGTTACTTCTTTCTTTAGTTATTAGTAACAAGTAATGATACTGTCATGATTAGTTATCCGTGATGCCACGCCTTGGTTGGTGCGCTGGTTATATTGCTAAGATTATGGATCGATCTACTTCAGGTGAGAAGAGATAATAAAGAAGGAACTTCGGTTTTTTTAATGGCAGTGGCACACACACTAAAAAAGATCCTATGGCGCTCGACGAGCGGTGTGTGTGCGAAGATGTTGATTGACACAGTTCTTGAATAGTTGTAGATTGTAATTAGGGGGAAACAGATGTACTGGGAGTGAGTTCCACAGTGATGCAGTGCGCCAGACAAAGGAGTTCTTATAAAGCGATGTTCTAGATGTTTCCAATTGTACGACGAACTGGTGCGCTCTTGCCGTCTGTCGTGATTGTTTGACAGGCGTTGCCAGGGGCGGGATGAGGCGGGCCAAATCCTGAGAACATCCGCCGCGAAAGTATCTGTAAAACAGGGACATCTCGGCCACATGTCTGCGGTGTTCCAGACTATCCAGAATCCAGATCAACTCCGGGTCGCCGGCGAGAGGCACAGCTCTCTTTTGAATGGAATCCAGCAGCTTTGGTGCGGCACGGCAGATGTGTGAGCGATATTCCAAGCACGGTCTTATTTGCGCTTTGTAGAGCAAGAGCAACTACTGCTGCGGTGTATACAGTTTTTTGTTGCGAACTAGCGCACCAAGCTTCTCTATGCTGTTTTTGCGATGTTAGCAACGTGGTCATGCCAGGAAATATTGCTGTTGACCGAGATACCCAGTAGTCTGATTGACGAGGATGAAGGAATGGTCGATCCGGTCATAATTATGTCAGGGCCCGCCGTATTGGCCCTCTTGGTAAACGTGGTTGCGTGGGTCTTTCAGGCATTGAACTGGACCAAATCTTTGTCGCCCCAAGTTTGAACTTTCTCCAGGTCTTGATTAATTGATGTAATCTGCTCCTGTCGGCGTCTCAGTCGCTGGTAAAGGTTTTTCTGATCTAAATTGGGGGACAAGGGTACTGTCATCTGCAAAACTGTAAACAGGATTATTCGTTTCGGTTAGCAGGTCATTAATATAGATGGGGAACGAAGTTGGTAAAAGTCTTGTGCCCTGAGGCACGCCCGCGTTAATGGTGAATGTGTCTGAGATGTGCAGCCAGCTGCAGCGTCATGCCAAACTCTGTCGAATGCCTTTGAAACATCCAACGCTATCGCTCGAGACTCTCCGTAGTTCTCAATTACCCTACTCCAAAGACAATAACAACGTCTATTAGTCAAAGACTTATTGAGAAAACAATAACAACGTCTCTTGGTCAAAGACTTAATGAGTTTACACTATACCCGATTACTAAAACACGCCTGTCTTTTCGATTGAGGTATGGTTTGAATTGGGTATAGGTCTTAGTCCCTCTATTACAATAAAGTTCTTTAAGAGCGGTATTGTGTTTTAATTTATGGTTAGGTTTGATTATTTAATGAAATAATTATTTGATTATTTCATGAAATAATTAGCTGATTAGAGCTCCTACTACGTCCCTGTGAACTGCAGTAGGTGAGCGGAATAGGTGAGAGACAAAAGTCTATCAGACAGATGGGCCACTTGACTCTTTATAGCATCAAATCTGCTGGCCATTGCAACTTTAAGGTTCAGAATTTCCTTCGCTGTTCGTTCGCGTTGTTTATAAATTAACTTGAATGTTTATATAAATAAATATTAAATTCCAAGTTCAAGTTCAAACTTAGAACAGGGTGATAATTAACTAGTAATTTAAATGTTTCAAGTAGTTTACAATATATATTTTCTATATAAAAATAATGTTTCATAAAAATAATAAAAATACATTAAAGCCACCGATATAAACGAAATTCAAAATATATTCAATCCTAAGGTCTGATTATAGTTTAGAGAATACTGACTTACATCTCCTGTCCATTTTTTTCTTTTTATACAAATTTTTTCTCGAAATCGACGTACGACATTTATAAATGTTTCAGATTGGAAATGCTGGCGTCACATTTCCGACATCAATTGTTTTTCTAACGACAGATTTTTAAATTTCAAAGGAAACCCTAAAACTTTTGTATATAAACCTTTCTTCTACCTGTCAAGGTAAAGGTTGCAGATGGGGTGTCAATATATAGGATCAATATACCATCTGTTAACCGGAGTTATTACTGAGTGATAGCGTATTATTATATAAAGGTACATATTATATTTACAGAAGTTACGTGAGATACGGCATATAAGGGTCCCTGTTTATTGCCCATATATTTTCTTCGCTGGTCAAAAAGATTTATGTTTATTACTATTACACATGCATTTTTGTCGCCTTGTTGATTGTTTAGTTTGATGGGTACAGGTCGTTGATGTGTGTGATTTTGGGCAAGTCTTGGGTTAGTTTCTGTTGGTTGCGCCCCCCGAACGCGGGAAGCGAGCAGAGGGCCATGCGTTGTGTTTCATATTTTGAAATTGGAACAAAATGCTTCAAGTGTATCTACCTGCCTACAAATAGGTGGCGGTGAATTTGCAGGCCCCCTTATTTTACCTTTGATCACTACCCTGTATATAAGAAATTATATTATTAAACAAAAGTCCTTATAAAATTAACGACTGCGGAAAAAAGGAGCCTCTAGCCCCGTCCAAATCTTTTTTAATTTTGGACATATGTAAATAAAAACAGTCATAAAACGATATTTCATTAGTTTCCTCTTATATATTCCTATTTTTCTTAGGTCGCTTATAAACTTGTAGTATGACAAATTCAAGTATTTAATTTAGTGACGTAATTTCCGTGCGGTTTTCTATTGGTCAAAGCCTCTATATAACCTATTCCAGTTAAACGGTTATGAATCAGATTTCGATTTTAAGGTATAGTTATGATAACGTCGTTGGAGGCTCAGAACAATCCAAAATATTACAAGTTTAGTTACAAGTCCCATATATTTAACTATCAAGTGGTATGGTGATTTCCATTCCAGGTAACCCAACTAGTATCGTTAACCCAACCTTATTTTAACTCTCGAGTAGTTTCTGTTTTGATCTAAATGGAGAGAATTGCATCCTGTAAAAATAAAAAGGATCATGACAAAAGAGTAGCAAATATTTATTATAACTCAAACATATATCCACTAAATGAAAAATATAAACAATAACAACAATAAAAATAACTAGTTTACCAAACTAAGAAAACGTCGTAGGAACCATGAGCTAAAAACTAACAATGGCTTCTGACCCCTAATTTATCGTAACTGCAAAGCGACTTATTGGGTAACTTTACAATGATTACACACATCTTTTTTATTTGAATGTTGTCTACCAATTCGTTACATTTAGAGCTGAATGTGGAATGTTTTCAGTTCAGTGTGCTTGGGCAGTGTTTCTATCATCTGTGTTTTGGAGGAGGTTTATACCTTCCGGCTGGAAAATCTTCAATGATTTTAACCTCAATACTTTTGGTAGATGTTTATTATAGTAAGGTCTCCTCATTTCTTTTATCATAGATTTTTTATTCATCTTCAAACCTCAACAAACTGTGACTACTATATTCAGTATTGCGCAAAAAATAGCACTTTTAGTAGAGTTGTAAAAGTGTATAATTTTTGGTTTCTTGATTTCATCTTGTGACATTCGTTTTCGTCACTGACTAAAAGTGAATTTCTAGGTCGCCCCTGGTACTATTCCTGCTTCCGCTCGTAGTACGAAATTTACTTTCGATATTAAATTCGCTTTTATATCCTTCTCCCGTGACCCTAAGGAATCCGCTTCATTGGTGCGTCGAGAATCCCAGATACCTTAGTTGGATTTTGTCGACAAACAACGTACAAATTTCCGCATCGGCCATCGCGTTGTGCTTTCCTTAGTTCTAGTGCTGTTGATGCCTGGCGTAGATTTGGGGAATTTGCTTTGTCTAGTATGGGTCGCCATTATGGTGGTCGGCGTTTTGTGTCGCGACGTTCGGCCCTCATTCTAAGAAGTAAGTTTTCTTAATAATTTTTTGTATTATTTCGCTTTTCATTCCTATCGGACTCGATTTAATTAGCTTAATTAATCGGCGTGACGTCATTTTGATTAGATATTAATTACGGCTTATAGGCTCTGTATTAGGATGGCTTAATCACTTGTATTTACTCGCTGAGCCTCGCGCTTGATTCAATTTATCGTTTTCTTTTATTTCGGTCTCGATTTATTAGCTTAATCGATCGTTATGACGTCAAATTAATTAGAGATTAATTAAAGCTTTTGGGCTTTTAAATATGAATGGAATAGTCATTATTATTTATTCATGAGGTCTTGCTATTAGCCTAATTGATCGTTTGTATTTTATTTAACAACCAATGTATTATCTCTTGTAAAACCATATCGATGAATATATTTCCCGTTGCATATTGGCTAACAACGGAGGAATCTCCCTCTTGTTCTGCCGAATCATACTCACATATTGCGTATCTTAACTACCTAAAGACGTAAACCAGTTATCTCCTGTCACGTCGCGATTGCTTCCTTGTAATGGTGTGTGTGACCAGATCTGAAACTGAAAGTGTAGGTATGGCTAAATGTCTCATCTATTAGCACATATCTATAACAATTGTAGTTGGATTTGCAGTTGTTGATAAAATAGTTGAAGCCAGCTTGTCACCTCCATCTTTTCTTGCTTCCCTCGTATTGGGATCGTCGAAACGTATAGCTGAAATCACGAAAATAAATCACTTAAAACTTATCGCTAACTTTTCTCGTCCTGTACAATCACTAGTTCACAACCAACTTGCATCTTCATGTGCCGATTTAAAAATCGTAATTAGCTACAATAGACCAAATGATGCCCTCATCTCGATTTTGTATGCGTGATTTACAAAGGTAGCAGGATTTCCATACTCGTCAGATTCGTTCGCTATTTTTCGATTAGTGTGCTTTACGACAATATCAATAATTTTCTCCGTCGTCAAAAGAGATTATGCTCTGTAAGGAGAAGTCGGTGGGTGTGTTGCAGCTGACCCTCTTAGCCGTGGAAGGGTAACTATTAACAATAACTGAAACACTTATGCTTACGTAAGGAAGAATATATCACGCCTGAAAAATATCTAACAGGGTGGCAGTTATCGCTTCTACTCGACTGCAGCGGTTTGCGGTTTGAATAGGCTCTGGGTCAAAGTTGAACCAACAATACCAGTGAGGGTTAAAATTTCAATTTAATATCTTTAAAAGTAAAAAAAAAGACTCTTAGTCGGAGAACGAGCACTGCCTAAGATGCACCCTCTATAACACTCGCGAACAACCACCTAAAAAAAATCGATTTTTATGTAAATCGACCTGTCGCATCCGATTTTGGAGTTCGCCAGGCAATCCAGAATTGCGAAACTGGTCAAAATCGTCAATTTGTGAAAATGTTCAAACTTTATGCGATATTTTTAATTTTTGCTTACCACCCTATATCTCCCTTAATTTAAGTCCGATTTAATTAAAATTTTTAGTAGAGCCAACTTGGACATTTATTATCATGAGTGACATGAGACAAATGCAAAAAAATGTACGTGTCACCTGTTATATATATTTTTTAAATTGGTGGCACGAAATTTGTTAAAAATGCAGCAACAAATACTCGATCGAGGAAACTTTTTTGTTTTTAGAGATAGATGTATATAGTAAGCGACAAAGTTGTAGCCAAAGAACCGAAGAAACTTTTTTATTTCGGTGATATTTTTGATAACTAATTTAGTTTTCAAGAAAACGGTACTGCAGTCAATACTTCGACCGCCGCGCCGCGTCGCTACAGTGTGCTTGTACTGCCGCTTTATTTCTCTACCCGCCGCGCCGCGCACCGTCCACCGGTGTTGTGTGGGAATAAAATAATTCTCGAGTTAAAATAACGGGTGGTTGGGATTGAAAAATGTAGTGTTTAACGGCATTTGGACTGATATGGCCTTAGAAACATACAACAAAGGCGCTAAAAACGAACTATTTCAGGGAATTTATATCGAAGAAGATGCGATTTAAAAATATTTAAATGCACTGCCATTTATGTCTTCAATTTCGGATCAATTAGAGATTAGAGAATATGGTCGAGTAAAGGAAACCCGACTCTAAAGAAAAACATCACGAATCCAGAAGCATAATATTTGCTTTAATAATACACGTTGACAAATTAGAAATTAAGAGAATTATAAAACAAAAAGTTAACCAATTCCAATAGGATAGCACAACATTACTGAATATTTTTTCTGGTTATACAAGTGAGTCAAATAATGTGTATAAAGCGGGAGAATTAGGACTTGCTGCTTTATTGAAGGCTCACGAAAAAAACTATGATAAAATTGGCGCCTTAAAACTCAATTTTTTCACCGAGAAAGAAAAAGTTAAAGGTAGAAAGCTAGTAGATAAATTATATGAAAGCGAAGCAAAAATTTAGCGAAATTTGCATTTTACGAGAGAGATGGATGAAGAAATAAAAATTAGGATATTTTCTCATGAATGGACTGGATATCCACTATGTCTTTTCGAGGCTAATTCGGTAGGAAATTTTGTAATGAGGAAAGGCAGTAAAGCGGAGTTTCACAACGCTGTTTTAAAGGAAATAACTGATATGTCAACTGAACTGACGATGACGTGTTTTCCAGCAAAGCTTAACGATTTCAAAATTAAAATGGCACCTTCAATGATTTGTTTTTAAAGTATTTCAATCTGATTTTAAATTTAAAACCTACAAATTCACATCATATTGTGTGCGTTGGAGATCGTTACGATTTTGAAAATAGCATAATAGTTTCAGAAAGAAATAGAAGAGCAAAGAGCAATCCACCTATAAATTATGAAGTTATGAAGACGAGTTTAAGATTCCGTATTGGAAAAAAATTATTGCAAATTCTAAGAATAAGAAAAAGCTGCTGGCATATTTTGTTAGGAAATTCATAAATAATCATCACACTTAGTAGAAAGTATAAATGTATTAGTTATTAGCTGACATGCGAATTTAGAATTTACAGAACATGAGGAAGCTGATACTAGAATATTTTCTATTGTCACGAGTAATCTTTAGGGGTAGCTCGTTTATTTAAAGAATAACT
>MU193488.1:8495-23384 GCA_016904865.1 Pissodes strobi | reverse complement strand
ACAAAACTAAAAACTGGCATAGCTCTCGTAATAATCATCTTTAGTGGAAATTAAAAAATACGTATCGATATTTTTTCACTGTTCTATAATTTACAGTAAAACAAATAATCAGTTTAATTTTTCTGCAGACTTCTTGATTTTAATAATAGCAAAATTTTAGCGCACACGCTGCTTGCAAATAATAATGAAAATAATTTAGAAAAAATCATTGGTTTGATAAAATTCTAATTTTTCTATGTGGTTTATTTTGAGCATCTTTGGTGTCACGTATATTGCAACTGAATTTTTCAGACACTCCCATTTCATTTGTTTGTAAAGCATTGTTTTTGTTACAATTTTTAATAATTTTTCGATATGTTCTGGACATAAATTAATAATATTTATATTGATTTCGTTTAGCAATAATTTATAAATGGATTTAAAAATATTATTATGTAATGAAATTATTTTTAGGTTTCCAAAATGACCGTTAGGGGACGTAATAGCCATCTTAAATTTTAAAAAAGGTTATACGTCAGTGAAAACCGCATTTCGATATCCCTTACCTAACCGAAAACATAAGTAAATAAATCAAAACTAAAAAAAAATCGGATTTTGGGATAGTTTTTCAGTAGATCCGTTGCTATTAAATTGTAATTATCGTTATTTTACCACAATATATATTATTTTACTGCTAAAATACCAACATAATATTTAAAATCTCAATAATAATTAATATTCATTCAATATGAATATTGATTGCCCTTGTGTCCTCACAAAATTCGAACTATTAAAGAAAGCAAGTACCTATGCGTTAGAAAACTAAATCGCAAAAGTTATATGACGATAACTAAATGTCAATCATATTAAGATTGCAGATTTTTACAGTGTATGAGATATTTTTGGGGCTGTATTTTGAAAAAAAATTAATTTTCCACCTGTGGAAGTGATTCAATGCAATGATAATTAGGGATGGCAACGATGAATAGATGTTTTTAAAACTTTATCGCGATTTTGAATAAAAAATGTAATAAACTGGTTATTTTTAAGGAAAAAAGGTATTACTTGTTTGATCTCGATAAACCGCTTAGTCTTCAAGAAATTCGAACTTTGATCATTGAATGCACGCGGACTTTATGATATCTGCTAACGGTATTCGTTTACTAACTCAAGTAGGTTTGACCATTGACAAAAAATATTATTATTTAACAAATATTTTAATTAAAAAATATAACAAATATTAGTCTTCGTTCTGCGAACAAAAAGAATCAGGAAATGTGTAAGAATTGAACTCCAGATATTTTCGATACCTGTTAATCAGTCAAAATAAGACGAAAATCTTAATTTTACAGTGATGGCTGTTACACCCTCTAGCAGGCTAGTTTTTGAGATATAAGCCGGTATGCGATATTTTGTTGGTCTTATTTGTAAAAAATAAATTTTCTACCCATAGAAGTGTTTGATATGCATTGTTTCGTGCTTATTTTCAATGCAACGATAATATACCTAACTGTTGCCGCTAGCCTACTTGGTTTCTTTAAAAAATTTCGAATTTTGTGTGGACAGAACGGCAAAATTCACTCATATTTACTGAATGTTAATTATTATTGAGATTTTAAAAATTATGTTGGTATTTTAGCAGTCAATTATTATATATTGTGCTAAAATGAGGACAATAACAAATAACAACGGTTCTTCCTTTCGAAAAAATGTCCCAAAACCCGATTTTATTTCGTGTTCTGATTTCTTTCACTTATATTTTAGGTTAGATGAGATATATCGAAATGCGGTTTTCACTACCGTATTAGGATCTCATTTGGCTCTCTTTTGTTTTAAAATAGTGGCATCGTTGCATTTATTTATTTTTTTAAAATCTGACTTATTTGCGGTTATGTCAGAAAACGCCCTCTAGCGGCTAGGTGATAAGTCGCAATCACCCCACGCAAGGCACGATTGATAGCTTAAAAAAAGCCATTTTCAACGACTATAAGTTTTTAAGTTCCGTCCAGCCATTTTCAAGTTATTGACATTTATTTCCGAAAATGTTCGAACACGTTCCATCACTTTCCTTTACGGGCTAGAGCAAAACGTGTTTTACAAAACGTAATTTAATTTATCCCTGTTTTAAAATGGCAATGCATTCTACTATTTTTAATTTAAGAAAATTTTGCAAAAAAAACGGGTTTTAAAATTTAAGATGGCTATTATGCCCCTTGGCGGCCATTTTGGAGACTTAAAAATAATTTCCAACATTTTCCCTTGGCAGCTTTACTCATAAATTTTTTACCGCAAGTCTTTACGACAATTACTTTTCCAGATATAGCCGAGTGCCATTCTTAGTTGGCCACCCGGTACATATTAAATAAAATTGGGACAAATTATAACACAGTAAATACTGGATTAGTTACCAATTTTCCGAAACATACTATATGGGAATTTCATAGGTATACAAAAATCCTTTTTTCTTCAACGACAGTAAATCCGTCATTACTCGACTGTGTAGGCGGCCGTGAAGTTTCGTTTTTCCTCCGCCGGAGCTTTACTTTTCACTTTTCCGCCGGCGGAGGTAAAAGTGTTGTCATAGCAATATAGATACAATACAAACAGGCAACAAAACATAAGCGTCAACAACTCAAGAGTTATTAAACTAAAAATTGTATTTATCACTCAATTTGTGACTGCATTTAAAAAATCACTAATTTAGGAACAAATTGGTTATTATTTAATCGAACTTACTCAATAACTGCTTATCAATACGGAATTAAAATGCAATCGAACCCGCAATTTTAAAAATATAATTATTGTTGACAGTGTTCACTGACAGCCTTATGTTACATTACTATAGCAACAACCTGAGCCTATTCATTGACATCGCACCGGTCTAAGCCGCCTTGCAAACCCACTTATCTTTAATAATAATGATTATTACTATTAAAAAGAAACATTTTTGCATTAATTTGTCGACATTTGAAGAAAAAACAGCATATTTTATTTGGAGGAAAAGTTACTTTTCATGGCTTGCTCTCTATTACCAGCCTCACTCCGTTCGGCTGTTAAACACAAGCGCGCTATGAAAAGTAACACTTTTCCTGCATATAAATTAATATACTATTAACTGCAGTCGCCTTTTTTAGATAAAAAAGTTATACTTCATAGCTGTCGCTGCACGCAACCACTCAAGGTATTTGCTTTCAAATTGTTTCATTTAGGTTAGAATCCTACTGCTGCCTTTTGGCTCATTACTTGTAATATGATATTCCATGTTATGATGATGCATTAAATACTTTAAAGCAAATACCTGGATATAAGTTTAAAAACAGTGTGATAATAGACTCTCTTTGCCAAAAGTCAAACACGCGTAGGCGCGAAAAAGTTGTGGGGTTTTAAAAGCACAGAATTCATCATAAATGGCGCCCCTTATCAATTGAAGGGAAATTGTTAACGGATTTGAATTCTTAATTCAAAAAGCCCCTAGTCATCAAAGTGTTAACTAACTTTACGCGCTTCACAGTGCGAACTTGTATGCACTAGTGGATAAAGTAAAATACGAAATATAAAATATTACTTTTTAAGCACCAGTGCCTAAATATATATTTTTTTACGCACTACTGCGAGAGATAAATTGTTTTATTTTGATGTAGTTTATTTCTAGGAAATAGAGAAAGTATTGTATGTAACTCATACGTAATTGTTTTTTACTCATGTGATTGGCACACTCCCTTGCGGCTCTGGCAAAAGGGTAACTTTACGCACTTGTTGCATAAATAACTATTTTGTACAACTGTCTAAAAAGGTGACTTTTTTATACGCTTGTAGATGCGCAAACGTCTCACGTGGAAAAAATAAAATTTTTTGACTCCTAGAAATATTATTTAAGTTTCATAATGCTACGTCCCATTAAAAAAATAGTATATTATGCAACTCGTAGGAAAAGCAAAACATTCCTGGACGATTGTGGTAATTGCTGGACGAGGGGCAGCCGAGGCCAGCAACACAGGAGTCCAGGAAAGTTTTGCTTTTCCTACGAGTTGCACATACTATTTTTTATCCGATCGGAATTAATTATAATACGTATTTATAAAAATAGAGTCAAATATTACTCTAAATAAAAACGGTGTTTTAAATTTAAACTCAACATAATAAACTTAAAAAAACTTACAATATTGTTCTTGTTTTTTCTTGTATTATTGCATCCACGATAAACACAAACATTCATTTTGAACGTCAACATAATGTTCGAGTACTAACTACAACCAAAACAAGGCTAGGTCTATGACAAATCACAAGAAATGTTAATGCAAGATTTTAAGACGCTACGAAAACTCCTCAGACAACACGTTCGTGTGCTCCGCAAAATGCCAATACTGTGATCGATCTTAAGCCAGATCTCGCGCACGCATTCTAGTAGCGCCATCTATACGCCGTCATCTTTTAGTGTCACGATTTTGCCCATAATTTAGCGCGTCTTCCCCTATTCTCAGCCAACGCTACTATACTAAAAGGGGTTCATGGTTTATCTTGTCGCTCACTAGAATCAAAGGTAAACATTTTTCTCCGTTCTCGACAAGCAGGGGAGAGTGAAAGAGACCGACCCTAGGTATGCGAATTAACAAAGAAAAGTTGTAAAATAATGAAATTCAGCGACAAAATTGGAATACACTCAGTATTATAATAAGCTTTAAAAAACGCTCATTTCATGCAATCGTACCAAATAAGGGTCGAGAGGCAGGTAGAATGGGGACGCGCGCCGGGAATCCGGACTAACACCTGACGCGAGACCCATAGGTACGTCTTTGTCTGATGCAGTGGTTAAATGTGTGGGATTGGAATGTTTGATATTTTCTTGTCGCACTTACAGAGTTAAATGGGATCATTTCCATATAAAAACGCGACAAAAAGCACGGATAGGCAGAAGAAACCTTCTCTTTAACAGTATACCTTCGCCTCGGCTGAGTGGTGTTCCTATTTACCTTCGCCTCGGCTGAGTGGTTTTCCCTATATACCATCGCTTTCGGCTGAGTGGTGTCTTTACAATCTTAGCCTTATTTCCGTAACCTATTTCCTAGCAATTATCGTTAATTCTTAAATAATTAGTATCTGTCTTAACGATGAAACGAAGAGCCAACCAACGTAGTGCCGCAGGCACTAGTTCCAGGGGAGAAGAACCTGCTTCTTCGTCCATAGGTAAATAATGGGTTTATATTTTCAATATTTTAAATGGATAAACTACAAGATTTTGTTTTAATAATGGTTTTTTATACTCAAAGTAAAGGGAAAGGGTACAGCTAACTCATAGTACAGTAATAGGTGGTGTACAAAATAAATCTATTAATCAAACTAAACATCTTTATTATAAATCAATAACAAGATGAGCTATTGTTAGTAAGAACTTTAAATAGGTATTCCTCAAAATGGTACAAATAAACAAATATAAAACAGGGACCTACTGCGTCGACTGATGCCTTCGTCCCGCCACCAAAAGAAACCTTCGGGTCACCCCCCAAAAGAACCTGATGACGTAATTCCGTGGGGGATCCAATACTGTTACTAACTTAGGTATCAATTCCTTAAGGTGTATACGTATACCAGGTGGTATGTACGAGGACTTCTAGAGTAAATGTTGCGAAATTACCGAGCATTGAGCACAGTGTAAGGGCATGCCTTTTGGATTTTGATACCTAACTCCCTTGCAAAATTGTCACCACTTGTTTTAGGTTTGAGGGTCAAATGAACTGATGTAATGCAAAATAAAATGTAATTAACTAATTATACATTGTTTTATATGATAATGGTTTATTGAAATTTTGTAAGTCTCAAATATCGACATTTTCCTTTCTAATAAAGAAAATAAATGTATTAAATGGTCTATCATTGTTTTATTACCAGTATTATCTGGTACCGAGGAAGACAAGACTTCTACTTTAGGAACCTACTACTACACAACGTCAATTAAACAGGGTCTGAGCCGACAGTAATATTATTTATTATCATTATTGTTACAATCACGTCCAACTAAGTTGCTGTCCTTTGGGTGCAAAGGGGTGTACCCGGGTCAGTGGCGTTTCACTAGTTACTGTCGATTGGACATCAGTTGGAGGAAAGTCGGACGCTACATAGTCAATGATAGAAGAGGAATTGTTAGAAATCCTAGTTGGAGAGGTTACATGCATTGAAAGACCAAAAGAGTCAAAAATAGAAATTAATTATTTTTGGGCAGCGCGAGCGGTAGCGTAGTCAACATTTAAATCATCGCACAAAATTTTCTTGCCTTTTACCGGCAGACCGTCTAGCAAGTTATTAAAAAACAATTGCACCTCGGAATTTGGCGCTCTATATATACAAATTACGTGTAAATCAAAGTTCTTATTGTATACAATGGAAAATTCAAAGTAGTTATCCGATTGAAGATGACCAAATTTAGTTACAGGGGAGATGCCCTCGTTTAAGGAAAGAATCAGTGTTCTCCCATGAGCCGAGATTTTTTGATTATATCTGGCTATTGTGGAGTACTTTTCAACATAAAGCGGTTCATTCTCACTCAGTCAGTGCTCTGTAATTGCAACTAGTTGAGGGAACCCTGATTCCTCCAAAAACAAAAACAATTCATCAGTCTTCTTTCGCAATGAGGCAACATTAATAAGAACCATACTAAACCTGGCGTCAGGATTAGAGGAATCTAGTCGCTAAGGACACGTCAAGCTGCTTAAAAATTTTTCTTCGCGGAACCACTGGAGAAATATTTTTGTTGGACCTCTCTGGACTTCTGAAGCTGAATCGTCCTCTCCGAAACAACATGGGATATGTTAGGTACGAAGATCTGCTTTCACTTCAATGTGTTTTAACCCATATGCATCATGAAAGTCGTGGCAGACCTTACGTAATATGTCATCCTGGATTGGCAGTCCTTCAGATGCTAGGAATAATCTGATGCTTATGTTGGTATATCCCTCGTAGCATACCGAGGCAGGTTGGTCATGCAAATAGGCAAGGTACAACCTAATGGCTCTGAAGATAGCAGGTTCCCTTAGCCTTGCCATAAGGAAACGATTACTAGAGTCGTTAGACTTACTGGCGGCGAGTGTTAATTTAACTGTTGGGGGAGACAGCGGGTCCAGAGAGAAGGACAGTTCATGGAGTGATTCCTTAGACAGTTTAATTTCGACATCGCTCACAAGGGCATTAGTTTTGCAAGCAGCGACAGCTTGTTTGTCAGAAGCTACTGTAGTTACCTTGTGTGCCTTAGCTCCACGGTCTGGAGAGGGAATGTCCCGCAGATCGCCAGAGGTCGGGCTGCTAGTCACTTCCGCCTTGTTGGAGGGAGTTAGATAGAGCTCTCTAGTTTTCTGATGGATATCAGATTCCGTTGACTATCTAATTTGAGCTCCGAGTGGCCAGATATTGCTGCCGAACAAATTCTTTGCTGACTTTCTTGATAAGCTCCCTATTTTAAATGTAGTTCCTCTGGAGTCATTGCAGTGACTGAACAGGTTATAGCATTGAATAAATTCTGATGTTTTCAACTTTTCCTTCACATAGTGCACGATATTATTTGAAGTAAATCCTGTCGGGAGGTGTTCTACGATCACATAGTGCTATCTTTGGGTACTTCTACAAATTGCGGAGTTGGAATCTTTTGTGATTGAGGAAACTTCAGTATGCAGTTCCGTTTGAGTGGAAGATGAAACAAATGTCGTTGACGTAGTTTGAGTAGAGCACGACGTAGAAGTAAAGCGTGTCATACCTGTAGCATTTTTAAAACTAGTGTGGTGATTATTATTTTGTGTTTGGATTAATTTGCACTATTTAAAAAGGGTAAGGTTGGTGGTTAGAGAAATTATTTTTTCTATATCATTTTTATCATTTGAATAGGCGATGTTGTGTTTTTACAAGCGACGTTAAGAGGATTAATCCCTTTATCACCTCTGTGTATTATTTTTTATAACTTAAGACATAGCCCACAATATTCACAACTAGGTAGATGGAACTAAAATGGTAGTTTATTATTTTAAGGAATTTCTAGACAGCCACCAGTATTAAATTGTAATATGTGCCGCTTGGCTTATGACATCTAACTAAATAAAACGTAGTTTCTCTTAATATTTATAAGTCTAAACGTGAAAGTAATTAAAATATTTCCAAAACTTCATGTTGATAACTTGAGGACGAAAAAAATTGAATATAGTTTTAAAAGTGATATTGAAACGTAATGAAGATCTTTTACCGCTATCAATTCGAGGTCTTCTAATTGGACACTTAAATTGCCAAAAAACTAATGTTATGATTTCATTGCTAACTCACCCACTAGGACTGAGATTTGAAAATGTCTAAATATATTCTACATCATTACATTAGCAGCAGTATGAGTCTGAAAAATCCTAACAGCTATTAAGTGTTTAGGACTTTACGTTTTTGGTGACACTACAAATATTGGGGAGCCATCTGATGCAAAAACCAATGAAAAGCAAGGTATTATAAGATTATATTTTAGTATAATAATCATAAAAATGTAAATTTATCTTATTTAGTGCAAACATATTCCAAAGTGCCAAAACAGCTAATACGAGACAACGCTAATATTATTATCCTATTTAAACAAGGCGAAATACATACGTTCTTCCAACAATTTTTGGAAATGTGTTCTTATTGTTTGGAATGATAAATATAAATCTATCTTATTCAACAAAGACATCGACTTAAATTCTGTACGCTAACGTAAAGGTTTTAGCACCTATATATCTCAGAGGTAACAGAAATCCATATTATTCCATCACCATGAATGAAGACTTCAATGTGAAACGAAAATTCACAGTCCTTCGCAAATATTCAAACGGGGGGACATTGAAAATGATGAATCAAAATGCAAGAATGTGATTTGTGTTGTAATTAAAATAGATTTTAAAAGCCGAGTTTAAAAAAAGTAAGCATACAGACATGATTGTTTATATTATATACAATTAAAGAAATGCATTTTTAACATTAATATTAAACATTATCATAATTTAAAAAAAAAATTAATAAAAAAGGTGCAGATATGAAGACCTAAAAAATTACCTTTCCCTTTTAGATAGG
Organism: Pissodes strobi; assembly: GCA_016904865.1. Taxonomy (NCBI): domain Eukaryota; kingdom Metazoa; phylum Arthropoda; class Insecta; order Coleoptera; family Curculionidae; genus Pissodes; species Pissodes strobi. The sequence continues at coordinate 14,336 of MU193488.1, read as the reverse complement.
AAAATCTATTATATATAATTAGTCGTTATTGTAATATTTTAAACCTGTTCCGATTCGCTTTAGCCCGTTTTGGTGCTTTTGGTTATTTTTACTTACTTTTGGTAACTCGCTCACAATTTATTTTAGTGACTTGAATCGACTCCGATACGTTATAATCAAATTTAATCTTTTTGGCTAGTTTTGGTTAGTCGCCCAAATTAGGTTCGGTTTGGTTAGTTTTAACTTACTTTAATTTTTGCAACGTATTTCAATGCGTTTTAGCCCGTTTTGGTGCTTTTCGTACTTGTGATTAGTTTTTGATAGTCATTCAATCAGTTTTCGGTTAGTTTTAGTAAGCTTTAATTTATTTTAGTCATTTGAAACGGTTCCGATGCGTTGGAACAAATTTCAATGTGTTTGGTTAATTTTAGTTAGTCGTCAAAATTCGGTTAGTTTAAGTTCGTTTCAACTTACCTTAATATTTTTAATCTGTTCCGATATGTTTTAGTCACTTTTGGTTACATTTGATTAGTTTTGGTTAGTAGTTCTATCAACTTTGGGTTACTTTCAGTTACTCTTAACCTATTTTACTCATTTGAATCGGTTCTATACGTTATAACCAATTTTAGAGTTTTTGGTTATTTTTGGTTAGACACCAAAATTCGGTTACTTTGGGTTAGTTTTATTTACTTCAATCTTTTTTTTATCTATTTCAATACGTTTTAGTCCGTTTTGTTGCTTTTAGTTACTTTTGGTTAGTCGGTTACTTTCGGCTGGTTCCAATTTATTTTAGTTATTTGAACTGGTTCCGATACGTTATAACCAATGGTAACGTTTTTGGTTAATTTTAGTTAGTCGCCAAAATTCGGTTAATTTGGGTTAGTCACTTATTTTAATATTTTTAATCTGTTCCGATACGTTTTAGTCCTTTTTGGTGTTTTTGGTTACCTTTGATTAGGTTTGGTTAATCATTGAATTAGCTGTCGGTTAGTTTTAGTTAGTTTTAATTTATATTAGTCATTTAAAACAGATCCGATATGTTACAACCAATTTTAATGCATTTGGCTGATTTTAGTTAGTCGCCAAAATTCGGTTAATTTAAGTTAGTTTCAACTTACTTTAATATTTTTGATATGTTCCGATATGTTTTAGCCCTGTTTGATGCTTTTGGTTACTTTTGGTTAGTTGTTCATTAATCTTTCGGTTCATTTCAGTTAGTTTTAATTTATTTTAATCATTTGAACCGGTTCCGATACGTTAAAATTGGTTTAGTGTTTTTGGTTATTTTGGGTTGGTCACCAAAATTCGGTTAATTTGGGTTAGTTTTAACTTACTTTAATATTTTTAATCTATTTCGATACGTTTTAGCCCATTTTGATGCCTTGGTTAGTCACCAAAATTCGGTTAATTTGAATTAGTTTTAACTTACATCAATATTTTTAATATATTTCGATACCTTTTAGCCCGTGTAGTACGAGGCAGATTTGACAGTGCTCTCTCAGAGAGAAGCCAAAAAGCTCTCAAAATAGTGGAGAACTGGTGCAAAGATGAACAGCTATCAGTTAATCCAAAAAAGACGATAATCATTCCATTTACTAGAAGGCGAGCCCTTACAGGACTAAAACCACTGGCGATAAATGGAGATGAAATACCTTTTTCCAAGGAAGCAAAATATCTAGGAGTCATATTTGACCAGAGGCTTACCTGGAAACCATACATCCAAAAAGCAACTCTTAGAGCCACAGTTGCGCTAGGAAGATGCAGAAGGATGTGCGGAAAGAATTGGGGCCTCAATCCCAAAATGACACTGTGGCTATACACAGCAGTGGTAAGACCAATGATAGCGTATGGTTCAGTAGTATGGTGGACAAGAACCATGCAGGCGGAGGCAAAAAGGCAAATAAGTGGCGTTCAAAGGCTAGTATGCCTGTGCGTCACTGGAGCCATGAGCACAACGCCCACTGCGGCTCTAGAAGTCCTACTAAACCTACCACCAATCCAAACATACATACAAGGCGAAGCACGCTCCGTCACATACAGGCTATCACAAGGCCAAAAATCGATTATAGGTAGACATAATACCAAACAAGAGAAGCTAAACAAAGAAATCAAGGCAGATGACATCCTGGGATTGCCTACGGATAACACCATAGCCAAGTACAGCTTTGTCAAAAAGTACTCGACACATATTCCAAACAGGGATTATTGGAAAAATGGCCCCCCAATTAGGGCAAATATGATCTGGTACACCGACGGCTCAAAAACACGGGAAGGAGTAGGAGAAGGAATATATGAACCAAGGACGAAAACAAGAATTTCGATTTCCATGGGCAAACTAGCGACAGTGTTCCAAGCGGAAATAACAGCAATAGAACAGTGTGCAAAGGAAATAAAAAAAAGATATAGTTGCAACAAAACAACAATTGCGATCTTCTCCGACAGCCAAGCGGCAATAAAAGCTGTGCAATCCAACGAACATCGAAATTAGTACTGGATTGCCACAAAGCTCTGAATGACATAGGAAGTCAACATAGAGTGACACTATCATGGGTACCTGGGCATGAAGGCTATCAAGGTAATGAAACTGCCGACGAAATAGCCAGAGAAGGCTCGTCTAGGCACATGATAGGACCAGAACCGTTCTGCGAGATAGCCAAACCAATCGTGAAAATGGATAGCAGAAGAATCCCGAAAATGGTGGAACAACACAAAGGTAAAACATTTGTTTGACAAAATCTAAACAACGGCCGGCGCCGCACCCTATAATCCTTGAGACTTTTTTTGGAGTAGAGACGGCGAAAAAGCGGTGTTTTTTGTGAATTCGACAACTCAAAATATATAATAATAGTATATTATTTTATATGGAGGAAAAGTGATACTTTTCATGGCGCGCTCGTGTTTAACAGCCGAACGGAGTGAGGCTGGTAATAGAGAGCAAGCCATGAAAAGTAACTTTTCCTCCAAATAAAATATGCTGTTTTTTCTTCAAATGTCGACAAATTAATGCAAAAACATCTCTTTTTAATAGTAATAATATCTAATTATTATTAAAGATAAGTGGGTTCGCAAGGCGACTTAGACCGGTGTCAGTGAATAGACACAGGTTGTTGCTATAGTAATGTAACATAAAGCTGTCAGTGGACACTGTCAACAATAATTATTTTTTTAAGATTGCGTCTCCGATTGCGTTTTAATTCCGTATTGATAAGCAGTTATTGAGTAAGTTCGATTAAATAATAACCAATTTGTTCCTAAATTAGTGATTTTTAGAAATGCTGTCACAAATTGAGTGATAAATACAAATTGTAGTTTAATAAATCTTAAGTTGTTGACGCTTATTTTGTTTTCTGTTTGTATTGTATCTATGTTGTTATGACAACACTTTTACCTCCGCCGGCAGAAAAGTGAAAAGTAAAGCTCCGGCGGAGGAAAAACGAAACTTCACGGCCGCCTACACAGTCGAGTAATGACGGATTTACTGACGTTTGAAGAAAAATTAATTTTTATTATATTGCAGCATAAAAAAACAAATTGTCTGCAATGTGAATATTATGAGTACTATGAAGAGTTTTAAGTTTTAAACTTGGTCTCTGTGGAATGTCTTAAGATTGAAATTTAGTTTTGCATAGTTTTATATTCAAAACGTAAATGTATTTTACTGCTCCTACCGGCAGCCGGCCTGCGGCCGCCCTTATGTTTCGCCGCCTTTGTGCCTGCACAACCTGCACACCCCTAAGAACGGCCCTGGTAACAATGGTAACAAAGTCAGTACATCAAATGGTGCATTTCAATTTTCAGTTGTATATATGTATATAATATACATACATACATACAACTGAAAATTGAAATGCACCATTTGATGTACTGACTTTGTTACCATTGTTACATTTGTATTAGTTACTTATGCCTTTAAGTTTCAATGTTTTTATAAACAGTGTAAATGTCATTCTGCCATATCTAAATGACAGGCACCAAAATTAGGTCTGATCTTTTTGCCGAGAAGACAACGGAACGAACACAATAAAACTGGCAGTAGGCCACGATACAAATAAAAATGTTCTCGAAATAGGGTTTTAGAGGGCTATAAACTAGCAACAGAATACCAGATTTCACATAATTTAATACTGCAGTAGTGCGGCACGTGCCATTGACTTCCGGTTTACGTCTGAACCGCCAGATGTAGTGTATAGGGTGCATTGACAGAGGTGGAATAAAATGAATAATAATAATAATAATAATAATAATAGTATATTTATTTCCATAGACATTTAAATTATTAACATGCGTGGAATCCGTCAGTCTGTAAACTATACATCACATAGATTTACAACAACAAAATAGAAATAAAATAAATTAAAAGAATACAAAATGGTGTAGAAGTTACATCACAAAGCTTAGTAGACAGTATAACAAAAAACACAGATATTGACAACGTACGTGCAGTTAAGAAAAAGATTTAAACAAAACCCAAAGTCAGTTTGGGCTCGAAAAAAATTCATCCAAGTTATATAATTCCAACTTAATCAAATATGACTTAATTAATTTTTTAAAGTGGGCCAAGTTCTCACTTTCCTTAATAAAATTGGGTAATTTGTTAAAAATACGCACTCCCAAAATATCAGGAGAGTTTTTTTGTCAGGTTAATTCTAGCAAACGGTGCCCGCAAGCCTTCCCTTCCCCGAGTGAAGTGGCCGTGGATGTCCCCACTCCTTGTTATCTCTCCTCTGTTCAGATATATCATCTTTGACAGTTCATAGATTAAGATACCCGTCAAAGTAAGAATACCCATCCCCTTAAATAGAGTCCTGCAGGATGTGTCAGGCTTTACGCCCAGCATACATCTTAAAATGCGTTTCTGCACAGTAAATACTGATTGAGCAGCTGTTGATGCTCCCCAAAACATTACTCCATAATGGAGACGTGATGCAATATGTGCATGATACACCCCTAGCAATTCTCGTGAGGACAGGATTGTTTTTAAGTTTCTGATTAAGAAACAGAAACTATTTAGCTTTTTTCTCAACGTCTCGCAGTGAGCTTTCCAGTTTAGATTAAGATCCAATGTTATTCCCAAAAATTTTGTAGTGTCTGATCGAGATAAGCTCATATTATTAACTTTAATATCGATATCAAGCGTTTTTTTTGATTGGGGAGTATGGAATCTCAGATAAGATGTTTTACTACTATTAAAGTAAAGTGAATTATTGCCAAACCACTGAAACAAAGTTGACAAACCAATATTACAACTATCCTGCAGCTCCGCTCCACTGGCTGCCGACACTATAAAGGAAGAGTCATCTGCATACAGTGACATTGACCATCCCGGATTAAGAGCCGTTGAGATATCATTTATGTAACACAAGAATAGCACTGGCCCCAGAATGGACCCCTGTGGCACACCCATATCAATATCAAGTATGTTCGAAACAAAAGATGACTGCTCGCCATCAGGTTCACTATGCAAAACCGATACATACTGTCTCCTGCCACAAAGAAAGCCACGAAGCCACCCTAAGGCTGGCCCCCTAACACCAAAGCCCTCCATCTTGCACAGAAGCAGTTCAACATCAACACAATCAAATGCCCTGCTGAGATCACAGAAGATGCCAGCAGGACACTCACCCCTCTCCAAGTGGTCAGTTAGTCTCCTGTAAAAGCTCTGTATAGCTGTCATCGTAGAATGGTTTTTGCGAAAACCATACTGATAAGGTGACAATATGTTATTTTTATCCAGAAATGGCTCCAGTCGGCTCAAATACCCATACTCAAACAGTTTGGAAAAAACGGATAAAAGGGCTATAGGCCTATAATTATCAACACTTTGCTTACTTCCCTTTTTTAGAATAGGTATAATTTTGTTCA
>JAEQML010063208.1:0-23386 GCA_016904865.1 Pissodes strobi | reverse complement strand
ATTTTCCTCCTTGCCCCGTCGCAGAACCTGTTGAAATGTAGGTTAACCTCTCAGGCCTCCTCCACGTTTCACCCCGTTTCGCCTAAAGTCTGGCGTCCCGCCTTTGTAAACTCAAAAGTATCGTTAGGGTACGAACATAGTGCACCACTTCTCGCTAGCCGGCTTTTACTCTACCCGCTTGGACAACCTGCGCGATTGTAGCAGGTGATGGTCATAGAGCACCGCTTGCGTGAGTGTCTCGCTTCAGTCGCTTCGTCTCAGTTGGCATCATGGAGCTATCTCGTGAGGACCTGTTATGAATTTTATTAGCCAGTGATAATGTTTCTAATAAAATAAAACAAGGAAGAACAACTCACGTTCATGAAATTGATAGGTCTCGCCCAGAAGTTGGTGAATACCATACCCCAGATAACTCAGCTAGAGATCCCCAAGCGCATGAAATATCGAATCTCGTTTTATGACGCGTCTATCAGCTGAGTTGAATTGCCCGCACAAAGTAGTTTTAAACCTGCGACTGGCAATTAGTAAAAGACTGACCGCACCAATAACCAATTTTATTTATGTATCTGTGAGTATCATTATGGTATATTGTGCAACAAGTGCTGAAAATAAGACTTTTCACACCAATGAGACAGTTTGGTGACATTAGCCGTAGGCGAGTGTCATAAAGTCTCATGAGTATGAAAAGTCTTTCAGCACGTGTAGGACATTATTTTTCCACGACTGCTATATACAAGGTGCCCCACTGGGAGTGTGGTAGAATTAGTATATTGTGCAACAAGTGATGATTATGTCACTCGCCTACGGCTCGTGCCTCAATCTTCACACTCGTGTGAAAAGTGATTTTCAGGCGTTTCATACTATACTTTTCCTACGACTGTAAATAATATTGATATTATATATTATAATATTTATTATAATATAATATATCAAGCAGCATGTCTTTAAATTAAAATTTACAGTTTACAAAGATCATATAAACACTTCTACAGCAATTTGTGTAACTAGTTGATGAGTAGGTATTGAGATGCCAAAGCTGGGATAACGCCCTACCCGGGGCGCCCTTTTAGGGTTTCGTCCCTCATTCTAGGGTTTCGCCCTTAATTTTTGGAGTTATTCTTTTCATAACTTTGGAAAAAGGCGCCATTTCCTTGGGGGACCCATTTTTACATATGCGGAAAAGAGAGCACAATGTGTGAAGCCCTAAATTGGGGCTCCTTGAGGCCCATAGCAATGAAATGGGGCCCCTAGTACGGGGCCCATTTTCCACAGATTTTAAATGAGGCCCTCGGAGGGCGAAGCTTTTGAATGAGGTCCCCGGTGTGGGAGCCTCATATTTGACACATTTGGAAAAAGGCCCTCCTGGGGGGCGAAGCCCTAAAATTGGGCCCCAAGCCTTAAAAGGGGGCCCCTGGTATAGGAGTCCCTTTTTCTACAGTTCTACAAAAAGGGGCTCCTGGGGGGTGAAGCTCTAAAATTGGACCCCCTTTTTTAGAGACCTGGGAATGGAACCTCTGAGGACGAAGCTCTAAAACGGAGACGAAGCCCTTTAATCTAAATAACCGAATAAGCGTGTGAAAAGTATACTTTGCACGCGCCGTTTGAAAAGTATATTTTTCACACGATGTTTGAAATGTCCAGTTTTCAAGAGCTGCTGTTAGTGTGTTTTTGTCTATTTTCAGGGCAGAAAAATATATAAATAACTTGCTTTGACATGTAAAGATCACAACACATACCTTTCTCGGTGTTTAGGGCACCTGAAAATTATCGCCAGTGTTTCTGTTTGAACAACGGAATCCAGAGGCATGTCACTAGCACATTTAGACTATTTTTATAATTTAATTTAAAAAATTAGATTGAATATGACTCCGTACTATTCCGCTTGTGGTTTTGTTGCGACTTAGAACGCTTTTTCCATACGGGTCCGCACTAAACTGTAGATAGCCAAAACCTGTTCAAGCCATCTACGACCATGAGTCATTCGCTGCGAAGTTTGTTTCACGCATTTAAATTGCCGCTTACGCATCTCTTTTGGGTTATCTGTGACCATACTTCAGCCGTTTGTCCCATATCATATTTAAAAGCACTTCCGGAATTAAAATATCTTTATCAATTTCCATCTTACCGATCTTAGCTTTGTAATCAGTGTTTATAAATATTTAATATTTGCTTAAATGACAAAGCAACAAATTAGAACAATCCTGCGTATTGCACATCAAATGATATCAAAGACCGAGCGGGTTAAGCCACGGCCACCTATACGACAGGTGGCCGTGGTTAAGCGGTATGTGAGAAAAAGAAATAAAAATTCATTGCGGTAAAAGCTGATTAAGCAGGTTGAAACAGGTTACAGGCGCACTATGGCCACGCGCTACCATTACTTTATATATTTTTGTATCGCTAGTCTGCCGCGATGAAGCGAGAAGCAGTGAACTATGGATGTACCCTTTGTGATATTCCCAGAGCTAGACGCTTGTGAAATTTTCATTTACCAGACTTTTGTTTTACGTAACGTACAGCAGCGCACTCGTCACATCTTGTTCATCGATATCATGAATAATGCTAATTACAATTAGTTAAACTGTGTCATATCTTCATGATTGTATTTTATGGTGATGATTATAAGTGTTTTTATTTACTAATCAATAACGATTGTCCATAAAACGTGTTTTATTTTTATTTTTAGCACAGCCATACCAGATTCTACAGAAATATTAATTCAGTAAAGTTAGATAATACCTACCCCATCTTATATGATAAATTATTATTTTAGGCATTTATCAAAATATTTTGTCGAAGCGAGAAACGAATGCAAGCGTGTTATCGACGAAACTAAGGACAAACACAATCAAAGGATCAGGAATAAACTTTTGCAATGCCCCAGTGGCTCCAGGAATTTCTGGTCGGTAGCAAAGGCAGTAAGTAACAACTTTACAGAAACGTCTCTCCCACCTTTGACAGACGAACGTGGCATCACGGCGACTACAGCCAAGGAAAAAGCAAACATGCTCGCCAAAATGTTTTCTTCGCACTCTACCTTAGACGTCCCCCAAGGCAAGACTCTCCCCACCATATCGAACATCAACACTACTATGGCAGAAGTCAAATTTCATCAGCGTGATATTCGTAAAATCCTTACAAATCTAGATACGCAAAAGGCATCAGGACCGGACGGAATACCTGCCATCGTGTTAAATAACTGCGCCAACGAACTAACACCCGTTTTTTCTAGGCTTTTTTCTCTGTCTTACGGAAAAGGGATTTACCCATCTTCTTGGAAAGTCGCTCGAGTGCAACCTGTTCCAAAAAAGGCAAGAAAACCACGCCCTCAAACTATCGTCCAATTGCCTTGCTTCCAATAATCTCCAAAGTCATGGAACGTGTAGTCAATCAGCAACTACTCAAGTACCTCGAGAACAACAAAATAATCAGCGATAATCAATACGGCTATCGCAAACAGAGATCGACAGGAGATATATTGGCCTATGTCACTCATATATGGTGTAGGGCAATTGAGAACTACGGAGAGTCCCGAGCGATTGCGTTGGATATTTCAAAGGCATTCGACAGAGTTTGGCATGACGGACTGCTCAACAAACTACCGTCCTTCGGACTGCCAGCCTCTCTCTGCAGCTGGCTTGCCAGTTTCCTTAAGAGCCGATCTCTGCACGTTGCAGTCGATGGACACATCTCGGACACATTCACCATCAACGCGGGCGTGCCTCAGGGCGCAATACTTTCACCAACTCTGTTCCTCATCTATATTAATGACCTGCTGATCGAAACGAATAATCCTGTTTACAGTTTTGCAGATGACAGTACCCTTGTCTCCCACTTTAGATCAGAAAAACCTCTACCAGCGACTGAGACTCATCACCGCAGACAGGAGCAGATTACAGCAATTAATCAAGACCTGGAGAAAGTTCAAACTTGGGGCGACCGAAATTTGGTCCAGTTCAATGCAGCAAAGACCCAAGCAGCCACGTTTACCAAGAGGGCCAATACAGCGGGCCCTGACATCATTATGACAGGGTCGACCATTCCTTCATCCCCGTCAATCGGACTGCTGGGTATCTCGGTCAACAGCAATATGTCCTGGCATGACCACGTTGCTAACATCGCAAAATCAGCCTCCCAGAAGCTTGGTGCGCTATTTCGCAACAAAAAACTCTATACACCGCAGCAGTTGCTCTTGCTCTACAAAGCGCAAATAAGACCGTGCTTAGAATATTGCTCACATATCTGGGGTGCCGCACCAAAGCACACCCTAAAGCTACTGGATTCCATTCAGAAGAGAGCTGTGCGTCTCGTCGGCGACCCGGAGTTGACCCGGAATCTGGATAGTCTGGAACACCGCAGACATGTAGCCGAGATATCTCTGTTTTACAAATACTTTCACGGCAGATGTTCCCAGGATTTGGTCCGCCTCATCCCGCCCCTGGCAGCTCCTGTCAGACAGTCACGACAGACGGCAAGAGCGCACCAGTTCGTCGTACAACTGGAAACACCTAGAACATCGCTTTACAAGAACTCCTTTGTTTGGCGCACTGCATCACTGTGGAACTCACTCCCAGGACATCTGTTTCCCACTAATTACAACTTACAAATATTCAAGAGCCGTGTCAATCAACATCTTCGCACACACACCGCTCGTCGAGCGCCATAGGGTCTCCCTTTAGTGTGTGTGCCACTGCCATAAAAAAAAAACTAAATAGCCTTCTAGTATGTCTATTGTGTCCTGTATTAGAAAGAGTTATTCAATTCTGGCCTTTAATCAGGATAACGACAATTTTCTTAAAGCAATAGAAATTATAGTTTTATTTTATTCAGTCGTAATGCGGCACAGCAATAAAGAGATATTAGAAAGGTGAAACTATTTTCCGTCACATTAAACTGCACACGGATGCAAGCCATACGGAACAAATAAGAGTAATATTTATAGTTAGACATGTTGGTCTAAATAATGCAAATAAAAAAGTAGAAGAATACGAACACCGCATTGGTCTATACACCAGTTCGACTGGTCTAATATGGCAGTCGTTGCCGGTCCCCTTCTTGGCCGGACCCCAAGGTTTTAGTAACCTTGGCTGGACCCTAGCTTTTCGCCAACGTTGCCTTTCATGAATCACTAATTAAATAAAACGTATTTAGTGACATCTTACGAGAATCTGGCAAAACTACTGCCTGCAACTACTGCAGTGTTGTCATTCGTAGCGACTTGTCGCGAAAATAGCGACTTTTTGATTACTGTGAGACGTAGCGGCGATTTACAAAAAAAAGCCCATTTGTAGCAACTTTTTCTAATTTTGAATTAGGTTAGGAAGTTTTGTTAATCATTGTTTTGCGATTTGGAATTATCGTATTTATCTCGATATTCAAATTATAATTGAGGACCGGGAACCACTGTCATGCCTGCTCTATCGGCTCGGCTCGATTTAGATCGCATCAGTTGTGGTCCGGGGTCCGGGACTTCCCCGAAATGGGTCTGGTCAAAACGTTTTGTTTTTATTCCATGTTCCATAATTTGTGTGTTCGTCTGCCTAAATGCAATTTAGTGATTAGCGGCTAGGTCGCGCCGGTCGAGAATCGTTCCCGATGACGAAATACTGCGTGCGACGCCTCCCTCTCTCTTACGACTCCTAGTGTATGTGGCGATGACTCGAGCGATTGTATTCGCGCTATGTCTTCGTGATGCAATCGATTTGCGGTATAAGCCTTGGTGGTCTAAAAGTTTAGATCATTGGGTGTCGATAATGTGTCTACCGGCGGCGGCCGTCGGCTCGGGTTCGAACCCCGTTGCTTTTTTTTATTATTTTTTTACGGTTAAGTTTCTAAACAGTTTTTTTCTTGATTTTGGGTATGTCTTGGGTTAGTTTTGGTTAGCAAACAGTTTTTCTTGATTTTGGGTCTGTCTTGGGTTACGTTTGGGTTAGCCCCTGGTTAGTTTTCTTTTCTTGAGCCCCCGTAGCGAGCGGGCGAGCGGAGGGCCGTACGAAAAGTGAAATATTACTTATTGTAACACGTGTCCGTACTTTGTATGCACTTATTACGAAATATACAGCAGCTTGCATGTGTTTCCTCGAATGTATAACACAATTGTGTCGGGAACGATTCTAGACCGGCGCGACCTAGCGACTAGTAATTTAGTGTATTTACCTTCTGCTATAGGCAGTATACTTTATACCAACTGCTAATCAATCTTTAACTAATACATGATAATCAAAATACTACAATGATTGGTTTTGCCTTTTGTCCAACGTTTTTCTTATTGGGTGGTGACTAATTAAATTAGTTTTTGATGTGTTGTGTCTTATGTTGTTAGTTTTAGTGAAAACACTATTTTGTTTTTTCCTACGTTTTTATTAACTATTTTTTCCTTCCAATTTTATGCAGCAAAATAAAAAAATCACATTTTGTAAAAAACACAACACGTGTTTTTTTTTAATAAACTACGCCTCTGTCTGCGTCAAAAGAAAGTAGCGACAAAGTAGCGACTTTTCAGTTTGAAGCGATTTTTGGCTTTGCCGCTCTGGCAACACTGGACTACTGCTGTCAAGCAGTGTCAAGACTGTCAAGTTTGTCAATATTTGTTTTATGATGTCCTCACATAAAAAAATCCCGAAGTAAACAAAAAATAAATTAATTTAACCCCATGCCATGAAGTCATATCCATCAGTGTAAATTATTCTGTTGCTGGACACTAAATTTATTTTAAAAAGAGCGCTTGTGATTTGCAATGTCATATTATAAGGTTACGGTGTACTACAAGAACCCACAAAAATGATTGACAAATAAATTACAGCTTAGTACTGCCCTTAAGGTATAAAAGCGTAAAACAATGACTGGTCACGCAGTGGTTGTTTGGGAATATAAAATAAGGACGGGATATTGGAAACCATATAGTCCTGAAGTAAGTCAGCATCTCGAGAGAGCCAATGCCAAACAGTTAACTAGAGTGATACTTTCTGATGCTGATCCCAGTCTGCAAAATTACTATGTAAATTTAAGGACTCTAACACAAGAATTAGAGTATTCAGGCAAGTACATTTATGTTATAAAATTGTTGCTAATTTTCCTGCAAGCTTCTGGAGTTTCATGTAACTATTAAAATGTTATATACTCTTTCAAATTGATGAATCTTTCAATTTGTTGATATTTCATATATTATGCCCCAATTATATATATTTTTTTGTGTAAATTTTATCATGCTAAACAATCAAGTTATGAATACTATTTGAGCAAATAAAAGAATATTTTATGGTATACTTACAGTAAGTATAGCATCAATATTTTGTACAAACACTTACCTGCTTAATTATATTTCTATCTGGAAATAAGTAAAATTTATCCTCGAATTTATCATACTTGATTCTAGTATAGTTTTTATTTTTTTTTGTCAATTGATTCTTTTTCAGATATTGTTGTTCCGGTCCGTCGGAAATGTTACCCACCTTCTTCTCCAGCAGGCAAGGGTGCAAAATGGGAGTGTGTTGGCTCAGATCATGAGTGGCATGCATTTGATATGGATATTCAATGTTTGATCGAAGAGGCATGGGCTCGAGGAGATCAGACTATTGACATGAGCAAAACTCATTTGGGTTTTCCATATGTTATCAATTTTAGTAATTTGACACAGATGTGGTTGGCTAATGGCTATATTAGAAATGTTCGAAGAATCAAGCAAGCACCATATCCACTTGTTAAAGTAAGGTTAGAGGAGTTGGCCCCTATCACTGGTAAGTTCTCGAAAATATAATTTCTTAATAAATTTAATTCGTATACGCATGTGCAGGGTGATCCAGATAACTCTTTAAATGTAAATATCTATTATTTTTTAAGTCAGAAAAAAATATTCCAAACAAAACTTCTTTGAATTCATCTGCTTTTACACATGATTTAATGTATACATAGTGTTTCAAAAAAAAACAAGGCACATGCCATAGTTTTTGATGATTTTGATTTTTCTATTCTGCATATTTTTGTATTTGCATCAAAACTTAAAGTGGTTCTAAGTATTGAAAGTTTTAGAATTAAAAATAAGATTTTTTCAATATAATTGCTTACCTATTTAGATACTTGATGCTACCTGGAGATAAAGGTTTATTTTTCAAATGTCATGTCATTGATAACCAATAGGAAGTCATGATTAATTTTGCTCATAGATTTTTCAATTAAGTAAGTTTATTATCTGCATATGATGATCACCATCGGCTAAAATCAGTGAATTTTTATATAGACTTGACCTCTTATTGTCTCATAAGTTCTTACTGGCTGGCTTTTGTCGAACTTGTTGATTCCATATGGTTTGACAATGCATGTTGAGTCAGTTACTCATACAAGTGCTAGTACATGCATATAAATCTCATCATTTATCCATCGGAAATCCTGTTGTTGAGGAGATATGGGTGTCAGTGTCATTTGGCAACACGGTCATATGTATTGGTTGTGTTTACATTCCGCCAGGGATGGAAGTGTGTTATTATGACTCTCACCTCAGGTCTGTTGCTAGTGCCTGTGAAATGTTTGAAAGAGTTATAGTTGTTGGTGACTACAATGTCTCTCAAATTATGTGGAGATCAGTTGATGACTTCGTAGGTTTGGTGGCTGGCAAAGTGGCTGGTAATGTAAGGTCTCCAAAAGAAATTCTGTTATGTGATACCACTGCTCATCTAAACCTTTCACAATACAATAGCCATCCTAATGATCACAATTCTATTTTGGATTTGTGCTTTTCTAACTTTGAGCCACTATCAGTTGAGGAGTGTGATGGTTTGGTGAGTTGTGATTCATATCATCCACAATTACAAATAATTTTAGACTTTAATGAAATTTTCCTGGAACCATTGAATACCTACATCTATGACTTTAGAAATGCTGATTATGATTTGATTAATAACCATTTTCTTTCTGTTAACTGGAATTCAGTTTTAAATGATAACTTGGATTTAACTATAAGTAATTTTTACTCACTAGTCTTTGACTGTATTAATATGTTTGTGCCTATAAAATGGAATGCAGCTGGCGACAGCTTTCCCACTTGGTTTTCGCAGGACCTCAAGAATCTTATAATTAATAAGAAAATAATAATAATAATAATAATAATAATAAACGTCTTTTATTAGCATATGCATACAAATACACAAATACTTAAAAGTAATACACAAATACTTAAAAGTAAAATATATTATAATGCACACACCCAGATTACAGTTGGCGAAGTTTAGCCATAGGCCATTCCTCCACCCAACCAACTGCAAACCCTATGTGGCCATGTAGTAAAAAATAACAAAAATAAATACTATTTCCCATAGAAATCCTTAAAACCTCAAAAAAAAAAAAAATATATATATAACGTAACAAATTTATAGTATTATACAATACTGATCTCATTTAGTAAAACATTTTTATAGGCAAGCTTAAATTTCTGTAATGAACAGTGTTTAAGATAAGGTGAAAGCGAGTTATAAAGTTTAATACAGTTATATGAAAAGCCCTTTTGAAATAATGAAGTTCTATGCCTAGGAATTGAAAAATAATTAAAGTCTCTTAAATTTAAGTTATGTACATTCGATCGTAGCTCTAATTTTTGGTATAAGTACTTAGGTTTCTTACAGTCTAAAAGCTTTCTAAAGAAAATCATAGAATACAATTTGTATATATTATTGCACCTTAACCATCCCATACTCTTGATGCTGTTAGATACATGATCATATTTTCTTAAGTTAAATATAAATCTACAGCATGTATTTTGAACATATTGAATTCTTTGTTTGGTAACAACATCTAAAAATGGATAGTACACAATTAAACAATAATTATATATAGACATAACAAGGCTACTGCACAACTTTTTTCTCATTTTAAAATTTAAAATGTACCTATTGGCATACAAAGTCTTCATTTTTATGTAACTTCTTTGTAACAAGCTTTGAACATGTTTATTAAATTTCAACTTTATATCCAAATATAGTCCTAAATTTTTTGCATGATCAGAAAAAGTCAAAGTTTCACTATCTATAACCAGTTTAAGTCTATTTGTAAGTATATTACGTTGATTTTCAGAACAAAAAAGAAGCACCTCAGTTTTTTTAGGATTGATTTTTAAATTATGTTGCTTAGAATATTGCAAAATTGCCTGTAAATCATTATTTAACAAAACTGACGCCTCTTCTGGGTTAGAGGGATTAAATTTAAACAAAACTTGAGTGTCATCAGCATATGCTTGTAAATGAGAGTTTTGTACTACCGAAAAAATATCCGAGGTATATAAAACAAAAAGCAGAGGGCCAAGAATTGAACCTTGCGGTACACCCGACACAACTGCCCTCGAGTGAGAGAAACTGTTCTCCACTCTAACAACCTGTGACCTGTTGGACAAATAGGATCTAAAAAAACGTGTTGAGTTGTTATCAAAGCCGTAATAGGATAGCTTAGAGCAAAGAAGGTTGTGATCAATCACATCGAAGGCCTTTGAATAGTCGAGTAATACCAATATTGCTGCCAACTTTTCATCAAGACACTTTACAATATTATCTGTAATATTAAGCAATGCAGAAGTTGTGCTGTGTCCCTTTATGAACCCTGATTGATGAATAGGAATTATGCTATTTTGGTTAAGATATTCAGATATTTGGGTACGAACTACCCTTTCCAATACTTTGGATAAAATAGGTAACAAACTGACTGGACGCAAATCGCCAATATTTACAGGATTTTTAATTTTAGGAATTGGACAGATAATGGAATTTTTCCAGTGTTCTGGAAAATAGCCGGTTTCTAAGCAACTATTAATTATGTTAGTGACATGATTTATAATGGTTGGCAAACATAATTTTAACATAAAGAGTGTCAAATCATCGTTTCCAGCTGCGTTAGAGTGAATGCCTTGAAAACACCTATAAATATCCGCTTGATCCACTAATTTAAAAGAAAATGATAAATTATTATTAAACTTGTTGTTATTAAAAAATCTTATTTTTTCATCACAGTTGTTTGTTTTTTTTTTTAAAACACTGCAGAAATAATCGTTTATGGCATTTACATCAGAAAAACTTGAAGAAAGGTCATTATTTTCTTTTTTAGAAGTGTATACATTAAAATCCTGCAGTGTTTTCCAAACTTTGCGCTGATTTTCTAGATTTGAAACATAGGTCAGATATGCAGCTTTTTCTCTACGAATGGCCGTTTTAACAGTATTTCTAAGAATTTTATATTGCTGTATGCTTTCGGTAGTATTTTCATGTCTAACCCTAACCCTTGCCTTATCTCTTTCATTAATTAAACATTTAATCGCAGTAGTCAACCAAGGAGCATGAGGTTTATTTACCTTTACAGTTTTAACAGGGGCATGAATGGCAAAAAGATGTTTTAAATTTTCAGTTAAAAAGCTAATCTTATCCTCTATATTATAAAAATAAAATATGTTGTCCCATGGGATACTTGATAGGTCATGTAAGAAATTATATTCATTAAAGTTTTTAAAGTCTCTAAATGTGACAAATTTAGTAACTCGTGTAGTCAATGGAAGGTCTATTTTACCGAATGTCATCATATGGTCACTGATTATACTAGCATCTATAATGCCGCTGTCAACCACATTTTCTTTTGGATATATAAAAATTGGATCCAAAAGAGTTGCTGATTGGTCAGTTACCCTTGTTGGCTCATCTATCACTTGAGAAAAGCCATATCCATCAAATAACTCGCTCACAGGATTCAGAATGTTTAACATGTTAATATTTAGATCGCCTAGGGCCACAATGCAATTATCTACTGCCAACATTTCAGGTAGCAAAACATCCAATACATTCACACACTCTGGAACATTATGTCCTGTTCGATACATTACCCCTACAGCCACAGTAGTCCACAAAAGGTACAAGCAGACTTATTCCGTTATTTATTACAAAAACTTTAGCTTAATTCGTAATCAGTGTAAAAATTTAGTCAAACAATGTCATGATCACTATATTAGTAATACTGAAAGTAACATTAGTATTAATCCTAAATATTTCTGGAATTTTGTTAAATCACAATCTAATGATGGATCTGTTCCAAAGAAAATGTTTCTTGGTGATGATTGTGCTGATAATGGTGCTGATATAGCTAACTTGTTTGCTAAACATTTTTCCTCTGTCTTTGATCCCTCAATCACTCCTAAGAGTTATCCATCTTGTCACTCTGATCAGGTACCCTATATGGTTAACAATATAACCTTGAATACCCTTGAAGTACAAAAATCTCTGTCCGAAGTGTACATCAACAAACCTGCAGGTCCTGATGGAATACCTAATAGGGTATTAAAGCTATGTTCACATAGTTTATATCTTCCATTGACTTATCTTTCGTCAGTTCCTTATCTCTGGATTATTTCCTGACTCTTGGAAGCTATCTTATGTAAGTCCGATTCACAACTATGGTAACAAAAATGATATTATCAACTACAGACCCATTAGTCTTCTCTCTGCTATTCCGAAGTTGTTTGAGTCATGTATTGAGAACAAATTGACTGATTTGTTTCAGCAGATAATTGTTAGTCAACAGCATGGATTTACTCCTGAAAGGTCTGTTGATACCAACCTGTTTCTTTTTATAAACTTTATCACCAATTCTTTTCAAGACGGAAAAGAGTTTCATGCGATTTACACGGATTTCATTAAGGCTTTTGACAAAGTCAACCACGCTATTCTACTATTCAAACTTGCTAACTATGGGTTCTCGGGTTCACGTTTTTCTTGGATTAAATCATATTTTTCCAATAGAGAACAACAGGTTAGAGTCGGTGGACATCTATCAACCCCATTTCCCACAACATCTGGTGGTCCTCAGGTATCCCATCTGGGACCTCTTCTGTTTTCTTTGTTTATCAATGACCTGGGATCACAGCTGTCCTGTCATTTCTTGCTTTTTGCTGACGACATGAAGGTGTTTACCCAGGTTGCTTCTTATCAAGATGTAATGAACCTTCAGAATGACCTCAATTCAGTCTACGACTGGTGTCAAGCCATTATGATGTCTTTGAATATAAGTAAATGTAACTTTATGAGATTTAGCAGACATAGAATTCAAATTGATCCTGTTCAATACAATATAAATAATATAATTGTCAGTGAAGTAAGTGTTGTTAGGGACCTTGGGGTATATCTGGATACTAAGTTAAATTTCTGTGAACAAAATGCTGGGGTTTATAAAGAGACTAAGTAGAGATTTTGAATCCTTAGATGCACTTAAGGTTTTGTTTACTTCGTTTGTGAGATCTATACTATAATTTTCAAGCATAGTCTGGTCACCATATTATTGTTACGTTTTTCTCGTGGGTTCTTAACAGAATTACAACTTTGCTATTTTCAACTAATACTCTCTTTATTCACTACCACTGTATACAATTTAACACTCTAAACTACTCTTATAACTTTACAACTAATATCTATTCAACACTCAATGATTAACTGAACTGAACTGAACATTCGCCTTAGGTCTGCTTATATATAATCTTCAATCTATCACGAATATTCGGGAAGTATTCCGAGGCCGCTCTATATGATCTCGACAAGGCCATCAAGATAATTCCAGCCATCATGAAACTTCGCGACCGGCCGGGCGATGAGTCATACAAACAAAAAAGCGAGCGGCACGGCGCGGCGCGGCGGCTAGTTCTATAGGGTAGCACAAAAACGTTCGGACGGTTGTTAGTCGTGACATTATTTTGTTCATATAGCTAGGCTTGAGAACGTTCAACAAAAGTTTATAAAGTACGCGCGATTTAAACTGGAATTGGAATTTATCTGAATGGTGATCAGACTATGTTTTACTTAGGACTTGCTCCTTTACAGCGCAGAAGAAAATACGTTGATATTTGCTTTGCACATAAAATACTTAATAATCATATAAAAAGTCCTGAATGTCTACAGCACTTGCAAATTCATGCTCCTTGTCGATAAACGCGTAGTAGAATTCCAGCACATGCCCCATTGTCGTACATGGTATTTATTATTTAATCCTGTCAACAGAATATCTTCAGGTGTAAACAGGTACTGGGACAGTTCAGTCTTCTTTACGAATACATCATTTTCTAGTTTTAAGGATCTGGCCAAAAGAACAATCTTAGGTTAAGTGGAATTTACGTATAAGAAATTATATATTGTATTTATAAACTTGTAAAACTGGTAACGTTGAATATAATAAATAATAAATAATACAGCAACAACCATCGATTATTTGTGTTCTAATTATGATGTAGTTTCTTGTTCAATCATTAAGGCTGTGTTATCTGACCAAGGAGCAGTGAGGGGTTTGTTTGCTGTTGGGTGTTCAGGGATCAGAACTCTTTGTCGACATGGTAAGATTTTTAATGGGGCTGCATTTTCTTATTTTCACCAAATAACTTCCAATGTCAATTGGAGTAGTATAGGTCATCCTTCCGATCAGCTTTTCATATTATTTTTATATTATGCTAAGTATTTAGATGATACAATGCTTTGTCAATAAGGATTCTGTACAATAAAGTACCTTTTGATTGATTGATTGATTGATTGTTGGGCCGAAAAGTTCTTTTTGGGCAAGTAGGATAGGACATTGTGCCAAAATTTTGAAGTTTATTTATTTATTTATGGCATGGCCAATTTACAAATACAAAAAAATTTGCAATTTATCTATCTATAACAAACATAATAAGATTATAAATACCACTCAACACCTATTAAATATAAATACCTATACAATTTATGAATTCCAAAAATCATTGATATTTTCATCTAAAAACTATCCTAGCCAAATAAAGGTAAAGTCTGTTTTTAAAGGTAGCACTAGAAGGGCAATCAAAAAAGTCAATATTTCGAAATTTTAAGTTTGCAAACCTGAGCAGCCTCGAGATTGACTCATTCATACCATAATTGGTATTATGAAAGGGCACACTAAACAATTCAAAACCTCTCGTCCTTCTTTCTCCTGCTTCTAATGAGATTCAAAAGGCCAGGGCAATCAATTAACCCTCTTTGTAAGGAAAACAAAGGTCCTCTTGAAGTCGCCTGCTCTGCATTGTCCATACATTAAAGGAAGCCCTCATCTCATCATAAGTATATTCATCACGAAACAAAGCCCAATCTATGAGCAGCCACTCTCATAAATATATTTTGGACCCTGCAAGGGCTGCAATGCGAACAGCATACTGTGGCGACCAAACAACTGATGAGTATTCCAGCATAGGTCGAACCATTGCACAGTACAGCGTCTGTAACGTATTCACAGACATATCAGTTATGGACCTACATATAAAGCCCAGAAATCTGTCAGCCTTTGACATAGTGTTGCTAACATGGCCATTAAATGACATCTTGGTCAAGCTGCACTCCCAAATCCCGAACACTTTCCACTTACGTGATGGGTACATTATTAATTTTTTAAGGAAATCTCACCGGTTCAGTTAACCTCGAAAAAGTTATTTTGTAACATCTAGAGATATTGAGGTCCATTTTATTCGAGCCACACCATTCTTTAAAAGAATTGATATCACTTGTGATCCTCTAAAGACGAGTCTAAAGATAAGACCTGATGATAAAGTTTAAGGTCGTCTGCAAATGACAAAAATGAGCTGTGGTCAATAGCCCTGCCTACATCAGATATAAATGGAATGAAAAGGATTGGCCCACGGTGCGATCCCTGATCCCTGGGGTACACCAGAAGGAACATCAAAAATATACCGCCATATTTAACTGCTTGAGTCCTCCCAACAAGAAAGTCAGCTAACCAACTCAGAATTGGGTCTCTCACTCCCAAACACCTAAGTTTCTTAATGAGCAGTTGGTAGTCAACCCTGTCGAACGCCTTAGAGAAGTCTTGGTACACCGAATGAATTTAGAGACCTTTTTCCATGCTGTTTAAAATAAAATTTTGATACAAAACTAAATTTGTTGAATTTGACCTGCCGATCATAAACCCATGTTGTTCAAGATTCAAAAGGTACCTGCAGTCCCAACTAATGTTTTTAGTAATAAGGCAGTCAAGTAGTTTAGGAATTTCAGACTGTGGGCAAACTGCCCTGTAATTTGCAACTTCCTCTCTTGGTCCACTCTTGAGTATAGGTTTCAGAAAGCTGAACTTCCACAAATCTGGCTAAGAACCTGCTGACAATAAATAATTAATTAACGCCATTCCGTAGATCATTTGTAACTGGAGAAAACTGGTTTATTCATACCGACGCGACGGTGAAATTTGGCTTTTGTTGTGATAAAGGATGAACAGTGCCCCAAATCTAGATAAGCCCAACAAAAGTATTATTTTTTGTGCCAGTGTTCGGCGTTCGAGCTTAAAAAAATTAATTTATTTACTAGGTATTTATTTTTATGATACTATTGAATTTGTTTGCCCCATGCCTAACCTAAGCTCATTTTTATTCATGATCCAATCCAATTTAGATAGGGTGTTCTAAATTTTCTGGTTTGTGGCTTATTTTTCTCTACTACTTTCAAACAATAAGAAAAAGGTATCTTCTCTTAAAACAGTTAGGTTATATAGCTCTCAGGTTACTACCGTTTTTAACTGACACTGCAGTTATAAGCTACAGTTTTGTTTATGGTTTCGTCAGTTACAGTGTTGCCAGCATACAAGGAAAAAATATAATGATTTGATACAGAAACACATTGTGGGTCACACCCTAAGTAGAATATTCCACAAATAGTTTATTTACCTCATATTCTGTCCTAATTTTTACCTGCTGATTTCGGTTTGAAAGTTAAGTAATCAGTATCCTAGTTAAAATTAACTGACACTGAAGCAGGTTAAAACACTTTTTGTTATGGTATGTTTCTTTTTGTTAATTTTGACAAATATCTGAGCATGTTGATACTAATAATTGATTTTTCATTTTTCTTGTATAGGCCGAAGAAATGCTGACATAAGAAAATCATACTCACATAACCCCCATCAAAACCAATCACCCAAAGTTATTGGAACCAGTGCTGCACTGAATTCAACTACAGATACCAATAAAAAAAACAACAGTAAAAAGAAAACTTCAAAGAATGGGAAGAACGGCAATGATACAACACCTACCAACTTAGCAAGAGTTATATTGAGTAACTTAAATATTTTTGGTAAGATTATTTGAATTTTATTTTTTGTTGTGTTTTGCAGATGTTAGTTGGGTAATTCTTAACTTAGCAATTATTAGGAATTTAATTGTTTCTTTAAGCTATTTTTATTTCTTATTATAATTTTTAAAAGACTAAACTTAAAAATACCCAAAGCAACAGCACGACGTAAAATTTACTTTATTATAATAAATTTATTTTTTCGTAAGAACGTGTTTTAAGTCACCAAGTGTCAGGGACACCATGATATCGTGGCCTAGATTGATGTATAAAAGTGTAACCCAAACTACTCTGATGCTTATTGTTATAAATTCGTGGATAACTAATTGATTTTAACTACCTTTGAAATTTTCTTTTCTTTTTCTTGAATGAATATTGTTGCAAATATATATGTTTGATGTCATTTAATTAATTTGTTAGACATTGTTAATATGAATACTGGTAGAAGTTGTTCGACTCATCATTTTCTTGGTTTCCAGGACACAAATCAACAAGTACCAATGCTACTCCCACCTCTCAACAAATTGAAAACCGCACTTTGCTGGATGCAGATAGTAGCAGCACTAAATCCGGTCGGAGACCGAGCTTAGACACTGTGTCTACCTATTTGAGTCAAGAAAGTCGTGAGAGTCAAGCGACTGCTTCCAC
The DNA here is from genome assembly GCA_016904865.1 of Pissodes strobi. NCBI lineage: Eukaryota > Metazoa > Arthropoda > Insecta > Coleoptera > Curculionidae > Pissodes > Pissodes strobi. The sequence goes on along the minus strand of JAEQML010063208.1, from coordinate 5,651 downwards.
TGCCGATTTGATAAATTGTAGTGGGAGCGATGATGGATTAGCAGATGGGGTAGATAATGTTTCGTCGATTATCGGTGAGAAAATATTAGCAAGTAGGAATTCTGTGTGTTAAAATATTTCTGTGTTTCATTGCAATCCTCAGGGATTTTTCTGTAGCTATGGTGAATATCTAGAAAATAATTCTAGATAAAGATATGTGAACATATTACACTTTGATTACCTGTACTAGAACACTATCACATTAAAAATTCTAAGATAATTGTTTGACAAAATTAACTTTGAACCTGCCATTCATTGGTTAAACATTTGTAATGCAAGGTAGATTCTCTAACTATGCCAGGCTAGTGGCTACAGAAAACAACTGTAAAAAACAGCATCGGATCTAGGGACGCGTGGACCTCAGGGCAAAATATATTTATGGGCCCCTACCCCTTGTATATTTTAAAACTAAGTTAAGACATTTTTCATGGGTAATACATGATATATGAGTATCACATAAAAAGTAAGATTATAACAGTATTTTTTATTCAGGATGTAAAATAATAAAGAACTAATATTTTTTCGTATCCCATGAAAAGTAAGAAAATAAAATAAATCTTTATTTAGGATGAAAGCTAGTTAATACCAAAAATTGTAGATTGGTGTTTCGCGTATCACATAAAAAACCAGAGAATAAAAACACTTTAAACAAAATATAGAAACTAATAATAAACTGGCATTGGCAAAATTATCTATTAGATCTGTCACATCTAACTTCGCTGCGATATTGTATTACTAATATCTAGACTGTTATTTTTCGAATCACATAAAAAGTAATAAAATAGAAACACTTTAAACAAAATATAAAAATTAATAACAAACTAAAATCTCGAATAATCTTTTCCTGACTTTGGCATTAGCAAAATTATCTATTAGATGTATTAAATCTAACTTCGCTGCGATATTTTATTACTAATAACTAGATTGGTATTTTCCGTATCACATAAAAAGTAATAAAATAAAAACACTTTAAACAAAATATAAAATCTAATAACAAACTAAAATCTACTACAAACACCAGCATGAGTAAACTTGTCAAATTATGATTTAGGCCTCTTTCAGACGATACAGATTTTAGCCGGTCCGGTTTAATTGGTTTTAACGTGAGTGGTACATTAAAACCTTGTGACAATTAATTTAATGCACTAGTGGACTACACGTTAAAACCAATAAACCGGACCGGCTAAAATCCGTATCGTTTGAAAGAGGCGTTACTATTGTTAAACGTAAGTTGGCATCTTGCTGGTGGTGATGTCTGGTATTTGCAGTGTTGCCTGTTCAATTTTAATGAAAAATTAGCTGCAATTTTATTCAAATAAATTAAGATTGTTTTGTAAAAAATTGTTCAAATTCGGCATGTGTATTTACCAAAGACGTTTAACCTAAAGTATTTACCATACACCTTATTTACCTTTAAAAAGTCTAATTATGCTCTAAAGTCAACAATTAACAAAAATTTAGAGAGTAAATTTAAAATTTTAAATTTACACACTATAAAGCATGCTATATCACTCACACCAGTGGCCAGTGGCGTATAGTTGACAAGTTCGTGGAGCACGCATGACGAGAGGGCCCTTGAACGACGGGGGCTTCAAAGATAGCCGACTATATTTAAACAAAAAACTTATTCGTTCCTATCATAACAAAAATAGTTTATTATTATTAGGCTCTTAGTCAATTTATGAAAAGAGGGCCCCCACAATATTTGCCGCGAGGGAAGGGCCAACGATTTCACTGTTTTAAACTACGCCATTGTATACCATCCACTATATAATTATAATATCGTATTTTTCAAAGTAAAGTAATTAGTAAGTAATTGAGAAATATAGATACATTCAATTGATTTTCTTAGAAATACAATTCGTTAGAGTCTTTAGGCTGAGACAAAAGATAAAACAATATGGGCGTATGGTCGATATATTTCATTAGTAGATACGTATAGGTATCTACCTATACTGTAACTTTATTGAACGTAGCTTAATTATTATTTCATTATTTTTGGTTTGCATATTTGATGTTTTACCATTTACCATACTTACTTCGATACAAAAATGCTTTATAATCCGCGGCATCGTGGGGCCCTTCTAAACCTTGGGCCCCAGGGCGGCGCACCGAACTGCCCGGTGATATGTCCGCCACTGGTAAAAGAGCTTTTCCCTATAATGTAGCGTCCCGCAACTTCATTTATGCAATTCTGTACTTCTTTAAAGTATGTGCATCAATCACTATTTGCCATGCAATAGTTGATCTACTCTATCTCCATGCAAGCAACAGGTGAAATCTTCAATAGGTTATGGTCGAATTTTTAGCAGTGTAAATTATGATCGATACTACAGTTTATGCGCCCTTCATATACAATGAAATCAAATTAATTTGTAATATTATTTACATTTTTCTTTTATTCTTATATATAATATAGATTCTAGAGCATCGTTAATCCTTAAAATTTGTGGGTGCACTGTATATTTATTTATTAGTTACAATCAATCAATTATTCTCTAAGTTTTCTAAGTTACATATACACATTTACAGATCAACATATTGCATTTGTAGGTACAATAGTTTCTGCTTTTGTTAAGAGAAGACAAATCAGAAATCAGCAGTTATTTTTCTCTTTGTAATTAATTCTAATTATATTATAGAAATAATTGGCTTACGAAAGCAAGGTATTTCTTATATCAATGTTTGGGAATAGTATTTAATATCTTAGGAATTATATAGGATCAGTGTCTTTGTGTTGAAGAAAATTTAATATTCGATAATCTTAAGTGATTATTTGGTTTTGATGTACATGCAGAGTGACTTACATAATGAGTTCATTGCGTTAGTATAACTAAATCGATGACATTTTTTTATATATAGCTACCGGCCTTAAGTTGCTCGTACTATCATTTACTTTTGCCGCTTGGGTTCTTCCAGTTAGATTGTACTTAAAAAGTTTTAAAGCCAGTCGCCTTATGCCCATTTTTTCGAGTTTAGCTAGTAGAGTGCCATGCAGTTTGGCCAGGAAAACCGTCAATGTTTTGTATTTTTCGGCAATAGCATCTCCGGTACTTAATTAGTTCCTCTTGAAAACCAAATGATATTTAAATATTAATTTCCCTTTTATCAAAAACGGCCTAGTCTACATTTTATACAGTTTTCTATAACTCTGCTTAAAGTGCTTGTGAGTGCAATAGATCTATAATTAGTTTTTGTTTTTTATCACCTGATTGTAATATGGAATTATTGTCCAGGTAATTTAAAAAATTTTGTAAAGATGCCAGTAGTCCAAATGCTATTTATTAAAGGCTTGATTAAATTAAAGTGATTAGTTTTTATCATACAGAACTCCCCACTAGCTGCAGGATTTTTGGGAATGCCTATTTGTTTTATCAATTCATTACTAGTAATTACATGGAATTTTTTTGTGTTTATCCTCTGCAGTCTTTTTCAGGGATTATAATATTTTTTGTCATCTTCATACCTACTGTACTAAAAAAACTCATTAAAATCCTGTAACATTGATATTGGATTTGTTATTTATATTTTTGTCATTAATTATGCTTCTAATAGGTTTACTATCAGTACATTAATATGTTATCTGCTTTATAGTATTCCACAACTTTTTCGGGTGCTGCATGTTTTCGGTTAGGTTGTTTTTATAAAAAGCAATTTTTGTTCTATTTATTAATTTAGTGCCCATAAGATCCCAGAAGGAAACATATTGATTTACTATTCTGGATTTGTTGCCCAAAATAATTATATTTGTATCGCCCACTAAAATCTAAATATTCTACCAAATTTGGTTACCAGCAAGTCATTTATATCATGTATGTATGATTCTTGCTGAGCTCACGGCAACCTATAATGAGCTAGTATATGCCAACATTTGTTTTATTTTTAGATCATTCAGTTCTCAAAAACTTGGTGCCATGTATGTTTATAATAAACGACTTTGTTACCAACTCCATGCCATTGCTTGAGCGAGTTTTGTTTGTCTAATTCAGTTGCATTTGGTTGAACATCCGATTTTCTTTTCGCTCCTTGGTAGCTCCGGTCAGTTTATTGTTTGCAATTTGTGCAAAACCATTTAGGCGTATGCTTTGGATGACCTTCCTTCAGATCCAGATCCAATATTGCAGCGCAGTTCAGATGGATCCAATATTTACATTTTTCGCAGTAGCTTGACCCTCGGGTTTTTGTGATTTTAATGTGTAAGTATAATATTTACACTATGGCAGCACTTTATTTGGTTTTCCCGGTCGATTAAAATTAAATTTATGGCCTCCCCTGCTATCGTCGTTTGTTTACTGAACGACGCGGATTATTATAAAGTTATTAACACTTCTGTTAAATGCTCGATTCGTCAATCACCCCAAATATATATTAATAATGAATATGATTGAATACTTTCTATACTTTAATTACCCGATTTTTTTACTGTTTTGTTTAGTTTTTAGTCAGAGGTGTTTACGGTTAAACCTCACGATACGACACGATGATAGGACTCTTGAGTGAGAGGACCCAATATCTTCATTCGATATCAAGATTGTGGGCCTGTTTATCGGTTTTCCCGATTACGAAAATTAATCCCAAAAACAGTGAAAAAAGCGTACTTTGCTAAGTGTCTCCTCTAACTATTTCTTTAAAGCATCTCCCCTCAGAAATTTATTTGAGCTCCAACTTTTAATGAACATTTAGCTGAATGTCGCTCCATATTTCATTGCTTAATAAAACCAGGGTCCGAAGATTCTAATAAACTATGATAAAACGGTCCTAAGAGAAGTATTATTTCAATCTTTTGAGCAACTGCCAAAATTCGCAAATGCTGGAGTATGTGTATCAGGGTTATGTAAAAAAAAACGCTCATCATCCTATTTCTATTCCTGTTACTTTTTTGTAACTTATCGAAGGCGTTTGATTTGTGTTAGTCATGAAATTCTGGTACAGAAGCTTCACCACTATGATTTTAGGGTAGTTTTTTTTGTCCTGGTTTTCATCGTTCCTGCCCGATCGACGATGTGTCTTCATGGGATTTAATTATTGCTCTAGTTACCAACCAATTTATTGCGGAGTGTCACAGGGCTCGGTTTTCGGCCTTGTCCTTTTTTTAACTTTACTTAATGATCTTGCTAATCCCCCGATTCGCGATATGTTCATCACATTCGCTGACGATACCACATTACTGTGGTAGCCTCTGGACTCGGTCTCCCTCTGTAAGCTCATTTTGGAGGATCCCCAAGAGTAAAATTTTGGTTTAAATTGAATCCCACAGAAATAAAGCTGGTATGTTTTAAATGTAGTCTTGTGAATGTATTTATAAATAATGCTCCAGTTGAGATCAAACCTGACAACAAATTTCTTGGAACGTTCATAGAAGGAGAGCTGAAGTTCCAGACATGATTTTCTTGGTAATAGGCTATCATCTGGTTGTTTTGCTATTAGGATTAGTGGTCACAGGCTTGGTACAATGGTTTATTGTTCTCTGAATCCCTTATTCGATATGATATTGCTTTCTCGGGAAATGCAAACAATTATATCCTTCAAATGCTATTTATTATCAAAAAAAGTACCGTCCGGTACATCTGTGAGCCCGAGCTGCAAGATTTATCTTTTTTCCTTATATATAA